>CM028358.1:1467844-1490344 GCA_016618105.1 Dendrobium huoshanense
ACGCTCTCCTTTTTAAAAGAATATTCTCTATTCATTTTCTCTTTAAGGGATGTGATTCGATCACCAGTTCTTGGCTTCGAACGTTCTCCTTCATTACGGAAAGTTTGAGACCTATCATTTCCTCCCAAAATTAGTTTTGGCTGGGGTTTGGTGTACTGCTTCCCATTACCATCTTTAGGAGTAAATTGTTTTTCTTTCTCAATTCTTAAAGATGATGTGGAATAGATTTCATCTCTTCTATTATCCACACCTTTATTCTTTCGGGGTTTATCTGAATGATACTCAGACTTAGACAAGTTCAACTTTTCAAATTTAGCTACTCTATCTAGTAGCTCTTGGTAAGTGCTGATGGAGGCCATGCATAAAAATGGTAACATCTTATCATCGATGTTTCCCATTAGTAGTTGAACGGCGTGCTCCTCTTCCAACTGTTGTTCGCATTTCATACTTATGTTGCGCCAGCGGGTGATATACTTTGTCACCGACTCACCCCTTTTTCGTTTCTCTAAGGCAAGGTCAGCGATAGTAGTCTTTTCGGTAGCACTAGCAAACCTTTTCACAAACATATTTTCTAATTCTGCAAATGTCTTGACAGAATCATTAGGAAGCTCGGTGTACCATTCAAAAGCAGTCGCAGTCAAACTACTAATGAATTGGCGGAAGAGTAGAGCATCAACACCCCCAGTATTTTCACAGGTCGCTTTAAATTGGGCCAGGTGTTGTTTTGGATTACCGGTGCCATTAAAAGTGTTGAACTTAGGCACTGAGTAACCCTTAGGGTAGGGCACCTAATCGTACTCAGCTGGATACGGGCGACCCTTGCTCACAAATTTTTCAACATGTTCTGAGGCAATGACAGCTTTAATCTTTTCATTGATGATTGATTCTAGCTGCGGAGTCATCATCGGCTCAGAAGCACTTACAATATTTTGATGAACAGGTTGATTAGCCTCATTTCCTTCTTCATTCCTGGTTCGTATTCCATACACCTGGGGTATAGAAATACTACTTGATATCTGCTGATGAACTGGCTGGTTTGTTATCTGATTATCAATTGGTTGAGTAAGTGCAGGAGAAGTAGTGATGTTTTTTTGCATTAACTGCATCATCGCAGTCATCTGTGTCATCATTTCTGTCATCTTGCTATTAAGCTCTGATATCTCCTTATCCTTCTCCTTCATTTGAAGCTTTAAACGCTTTTGTGCTTGTGCTAGTGTCTCAGCAAGTACTTCTTCTTCCTGGTCATCATTTTGTTCATCACCTGAAGGGACTTCTTCTTCTTCTAATTGCTCGTATTGAGCTTGATCTTCTTGCGAGGTTGTTTTAGAAGAAGTGGGTACTGCTTCATTGCGTCGTCTATAGCCACGTGTTTGATGTGGCTCATCACCATGTCCCACCATGTAGACTACCTCAACCTACATGGTGTCTTTATCATCATCTTTTCCTTGTACAGAAATCTCAGAGCGACGTTTCCAATAGATTTCTGGCTCTTCATGTGGTACATGAACTTCTTCGATTGGAGGAGTACGATCAAAGTTGACCTTCTTCTGAGAGGATGAAGTTGGCTGGTAATAGGATTCCTTGGAAGATTTTCTAAGGTGTCGACTATTGCGAATGTTAGTAATAGGCACATTTTCCTTAGGTACCCATTGTTGACGATTTTTATGAAAGGCGGATCTCTGGGAGGCTGCACCATATGTCACGCCCGGATCAGTTCCTCTTTCTCTTCTATCTTCTCTGCGAGGCTTTGGCCTCCAGATTTCTTTTTCTTTGTGTTGGGACCTTTTGGTGGCGGATCCCTGAACTCGAAGTTCAGGTGTCACGCCTCGATGCTCACCACACGGAGTATATTTTATTTTTCTTCTCTCCGCTGTAATAGACAGACGTTCTCTTGGCGGAGTTCTTCTAGTTTCAATTATCAAGGGCTGCTGATATCTCTTCTTCTTCAAACCTTTCTCTTTCACGATCTTCAGGACTCGATAGACTCGAGCTGAAAGAGTCTCGGGCTCTTTCTTCCTTGGAGGGATTGGGGCTTCAGGCCGTTGATCCCAGAAAGATTGCTTTAGCTCCCCAGTAGAGCTGTTTCTTTTAACCCATTTCAAATTTGCAAACCCATTCCGGGTTGGAATGGTAGCTTCAGGCTCTTGGGCTGATAGGTTGGAGGGATGAGTTGGCGCCAGTTGCTGCTGAGCTCGGAGTTCGGCATTCTTCTTCCTTATCTGCCTCCTTGTGAGCCTTCCTCCAGATGAGGAGGCTTCAGCATCGTCCTTCCCAGGTGCAGATAACCCGGTCGGCAGAGTGGTACCCCTGGCAGGTATCACAGATATTCTTCCTCCAGTTATGACTCTTTCAGTGTCTAAGGCCTTATGTTGTGATAGCCTTTTGAATACCGAGGTCCTATTCTGTTGAACTGCCTTTGCAGTAGCAGTTCTATCAGCTCCTGGTTGTTGCACGGAATAAGCACGTCGTGCATTAATATCAACAGAATTAGGCCTCGCAGGATGGCCTTGAACAGTCAAGCCGTGAATAGGTATGGCAGCAGCCTTTGCAGTAGCTGCAGAAAACTCTAAGCTGCCAAATCGGATGGTGGCTTCAGAGTCTCCAGTGTTGATGACGGCGTTAGCTAGTTGAATGCTAGCGCCTCGTCCCAGTTGGACGGTAAAGGGTGTATTCTGTAGTTCCATTCTGCACAAATGAAAGGAAAGGGTTAGTATTCATAAGTTGATACATCACCCACACTTTCAAAGTGCAGAGACTAGACAGAATAAAAATATACGTATAAAATCGTATTTGATTGCATATTTTTAAACCCTAAATTTAATGAACTTATTAGAATTTTAATAATTTTATTACTATTATATTTTGTATATAACTAGCCAAAGATGGAAAGAGAAACCATCCCCAGCGGAGTCGCCAGAAATCTGTGGGCTCCGAAAAATTCCAATTTTAGGATTGTGTGATCCCGGGGGAATTTTCAGAAGGCAGATTGGGTTTGTAGATAAGACACTACCCAGAGATTTCGCCCTCATTTGTTGAGGACTTTTTGATCTGAGTTCTGGTTTCCTATAGGCGCAAGCCCCTATAGTTAATTACCCCTCCTGATAACAAGAGAGAACTTTCGATTAAGGCTAGTCATAAAAGAGGTCAAATAGGTTATAAACATATCGTATAATAGCAATAGTTTAGGGTTTTAACTCTTGAATTTGGATTTGAATTTTGAAATTAGAAATTTGAAATTTGGAATTTATCACCATAAACTTAAAACTGGTGGTGGGGGGGGAATGAAGACGAGCCCGATCAAGATCCCATGGTTCCGTCATCCCGGGCTGTCATGATCCCTGGTCTACTTAGTCAGAGGAGGTAGTCGACCCAACCTGACAGAAGGCATCTTGTCGGCAGCCATGGGTTGCTTCGTCCAAGAATACCTTGTAGACCTGGGTTGATATTTGTCTAAGGGGATATATATGAATCCACCTTAGCTAACAGAGGGCTTTATGCCTATTGGATATACCCTATGATCCATCGCTCAAGGGTTTGACGCCTTTAGGGAACATACGGGCTTTGGCCGTGATCGTAATATAATGGTGCCATTTTGCGGCAAAACCACCCGATCAGAGGGCACGTGCCACGTCCCTGTTGGCAAGAGACTGTTTGAGGATGAATCGTAGTGATACACCCGACATGCATTCGCTCTTTGTGAGCTGAGGTTAATTCCAAATTTATCACCCCCGACAAACGGTTGCGGGAGGTGGATGATTTTTAGTTTTGAGTTTTTTAGAAGATAGATTTTATTTCAGATATTTGATTGGATTTGAGATTTGGGATTTGACATTTGATATTTGAAATTTGAGATTTGAGATTTGAAATTTAACATTTGATATTTGAGATTTGAAATTTGACATTTGAAATTTGACCCCTTCGGTTGAGATTTTCGATCAACACGGCCATCATCGGGGTGGCATTAAGGTCACTTGCATTTTTGTAGGAATTTGGGAGGTATTTTGTTATTCAAGTTATGTCGACTCCATTCCTTTCAAGGAGGAGGATGAAACTTTAATATTTAACCCGCGCAGCATTCTCAGATCGTTGGATTTGAAATTTATATGTGAAGATCGGAGCATATGCGGGTTATAACATTTGACCCTACGCAGCATTCTCGACGATTTGAGTTTGTAACTTTAATAGTTCTGTCGGAGCACATGCAGGGGTAGATTTAGTTTAAGGGATCATATTTAATACATAAGGGGCATTTTAAAATATTTAAATATGATCCATTTGTGAGAATGATTTTATTAGAAAATGGCCCGAGATTTTATTTAAGGGGCCTACGAACGCCTTCTGTCCGCTTGCACACATGTTGCGGATCCGGTGGCGTTAAAGCTTTCCAGATTTCAGTTATTACATTTAGTCTATTTTAACTCCTTTAAGTGTCACTTAGCACAACTCGTAGAGGGTGTTTGCTCAATCTCCACTACTAGATCATGCTAGTGTTCGTAGGAGAATTATATTATTTGTTATAAGCTCTCATATTCTCTCCCAATAAATAGACTAATTTATTTGATACAAGTTCCTTATCTTTGTTTGTAGGCTAGTTATTGTAGGGCACTACGAATTCTCTATTCCTTCTTATAGGTGAATTGTAGTATGCATTAGAGATTGAAGTGATCTTCTCGAAGGTCGTCATTGCATCAACATGATTACTAATAGTTTAATCACTTTTAACATCTCTGCTTATTTCATTCTTCTTGCAATGCTCATTTTTATCTAGGATGCAGCCATCGTCATCAATATGATTTTAGAAGTCCTCTTCCTATTAACTTGACAAGTGCAACATTTCATCTCAGCATGAGAATCATCATGTTCTCAATGTATACATTCTTTCTCACAATTGATCAACTACTTTTCTCAGAATTGTTAAGTACATGACTTTGCAGAATCAACTTAAACTTATTTTCATTCTAATCGCAAGAGGAATATATCTTCATCCCATAATTTGATTTTAAACATGATGTTATCTTATTAATTAATAATTCGAGAGCTTTTAAACCAATGTTAATTTAAAATTTTGAATATTTGACAAGATAATTCAACATCAACAGAGTCTATTTAAATTTCCATAGAAATCAAGGTCTTTTATGATTTGATAATGACTCAAAATATATTAACTATTTCTTGGAGTGCGAGATCCTGATTAAAAGCTTATTTTGAATGTATCACATATCCATTCAATTTTAAATCGAGTTCATATTTGAGTCTAGTTCGAGTGTAGGCAAACAATATTTGATCAAAGTTTATTAAAATTGATTTTTTATGTTTGAATTGTGCTCAAATCAATTTTAGATTTTGTAGTCCAAGTCCTTTAAGGTTCACTGAAAATTTCGGCAGCCTCCCGGCGTCTCCTCCCCACCGAGGGAGAAATCGGGACGGCACTGCCGTAGTTTCTTCCTACCCGGACCTAAGGTCGACGGCGTAGGGGCTTCGAATTTAAATCATCCCACCAGGATCTAAGATCGACTGCGTGAGGTCTTCAATTTGGAACCATCCCGGCCGGATCTAAGATGCGACGGCCCGGGGTCTTCAAAATTTTAAAACCATCCCGGTCGGACCTAAGATACGACGGCCGGGGTCTTCCACCTGTATGAAATTTCTTTTATTTCTCTCCATCTCACTTTCTCTCCTTTTTTTTTAATTATTAAATTAAATATATAATATTATAATAATAATAATATTATACATTTATAATATTACATATATATTATAACAGAAGTTATATATATGTATATATATATCAGATATAATATAATACTATATATATAATATTATATATATAATATTATATTATAATACACATTATATTAGATATAATAGAGAGGGAAAGAGTCCATTATCGGGCTAGGGCAGAGCCTGATCGGGCAAGGAGATGGGATCGGAGGAATCACGCACGGCTCGGGAGCAGGTTGGCGGAGGGTCGGACGCTGGTCGGCGACGGAGGCGGCGGAGGCAGCAGCGTCGGCCGGAGTTGGGTAGGGCACGGCGGCAGTGGGAGCAGGAGGCCGGATCGATTAGGGCACGTCGGAGCAGAAGGTTGGAGATCGGAGTCCAGTCCGAAGTTCGACGGAGCCGAGAGGTAAGTTCTGAAGTTCCTCTTTTGTTCCTTGCTTGCGATCTTCTTCCTCGGTTTCGATTTTCAGAGCGTATGTGTGCGTAAAAACCGTCCGAATGAGAGGGAGCGTTGTTTTATTTCGTGAGTGAGGCGGTGGGCGAATCGTTGCGAGGTGGGACCGGTGTCGATTGTGTCGTGTATGTCGGTGATTTCGGTCGGGAACGGTTTTGTCCGATGTGGATCCAGTCGTGTGCAACGATTACAGTCAACATTCTTTTATTAAGAAAGGGTTGAATCGCCCCATCATAGAGAACAAACTAACAAGTCTCAGTAAAATCAACCAATAAGCCATTGCTAGATTTGCCTGATGCATGATTAGAAAAGACACAAAACCATGATTCCATTAGACTTTAGGATAATCAAACCATCGAAACCCTCCAATAAGATACACAATTTACAGGTTATGCTAAACTTTGCTACCTGAGGCCTTTCATATGGACAAAAAAAAAGTTATTTCACAAACTTCTTTAATTTGGAATAAAATGTTGATACCTAATATTTGAGTCCAAGTTTTCTAATAAGTTAGTTGTGTTTCACTGATACTTTAAGACAGCATCACACAATTCAATTGTAAATGCCAATCTCCATGTCACTATATCTGCTTTAGAGGGCTGTATTTTAATTTAAAATTTTAATAGCCTTTAACTCAAAGACAGCCTGCTTTTCTGTGCATGCATTTTTGTTAAGTGTTTCATTTGGTCCATTCTGCCTTCCCCTTTATGCACTTAAGTCCTTCAACAAAATAAAAAAAAAATAAAAATGTCATTTTTGATAATGGTGGCATCAACTTAACTTTAAGATATTGCAAATATTATAAAGTTATTCCGAGTGAAAATTTATGTACCCAACATCGATTATTAATTTTGGACTTTAAGATAAAGAGGCATAAAATAAAAAATAAAGTAAAACATTTTTCTAGGATTAGATGGGGGAATTTAAAGAATATTAACAAAAATATTTTTGAGAGTAAGATTTTTGATCTTAAGATTTTGTCTATGCATGATGATGCTAATGTTATGTGGGAAAAAGTGGCTAGTGATATTAAGAATATTGCGAAAGAGGTGCTTGGAGTATTAAAGGGAAAAACTTCTAATAGTAAAAATAGTTGGTGGTGGAATCCAAATGTGCAAAAAAAGATTAAAAATAAGAAGATTTGTTATAAAAATTGGTTTAATTTTAAAAATTCTGATAATTGGGAAATATATAAAGTGGCTCGTAAGGATTTTAAGAAAGCAATATGCGATGCAAATATATTAGATTTTAGTGATTTATATAATAGATTAAATATTAAGGAGGGAGAAATATATATGTATAAGCTAGCCAAACAAAGAGATATGAGTAGTAAGGATTTAGTTCAAGTGAAGTGTATTAAGGATGAAGATAAAAAAATACTTTTCTTAGAAGATGATATTCAACAAAGGTGGATGAGATATTTTGCTAAACTTTTTAATGAAGATTGTGAAAATAAGATTGACTATAGTCACCTTAGCCCTAAATGAAAATAAAGATTTATGTTTTTATCGGCGTATTAGTAAAACTGAAGTTAGAGAGGCTTTAAAGAAAATGAAGGGTGAAAAAGCTGTTGGACCTGATGATATTCCAATTAAGGTGTGAAAATGCTTAGGAGATGAAGGGATTTCTAGGCTTACTAAACTTTTTAATACTATTTTGAAGACTAAAAAGATGTCAGATGAGTAGAGAATGAGTGTATTAATTCCTATTTTTAAAAATAAAGGTGATGCACAAGATTGTACGAATTATAGAGGTATTAAGTTAATGTGTCATACTTTAAAACTATGGGAGCGAGTTATGGAGCATAGGTTGCGGCGTGATACTAATGTTTCTCAAAATCAATTTGGATTCATGCCAGGTAGGTCGACTATGGAAGCCATACATTTATTAAGAGGTTTGATGGAGAAATATAGAAAAAATAAGGAGGATCTACATATGATATTTATTGATTTAGAAAAAGCATATCATAAAGTTCCAAGAGAAGTGCTATGGAGAGTTCTTGAAAAGAAAGGAGTCAATAATGCTTATATTCAAATCATTAAAGATATGTATGCAGGAGCTATTACTTGTGTTCAAACACAAGGTGGTTTGACCAAGAATTTCCCTATTTTGGTTGGGTTACATCAAGGATCAGCCTTAAGCCCATATCTTTTTGCTTTAGTCATGGATGTTCTCACTAGACATTTGCAAGAGGATGTACCTTGGTGTATGCTTTTTGCTGATGATATTCTTCTTGTTGATAAGACTAGAGAGGGAGTTGAAGGTAAACTTGAATTATGGAGGTCAACCTTAGAGTCTAAAGGTTTTCGCTAGAGTAGATCTAAAATGGAATATATGGAGTGTAATTTTAGTAGTAATAGACCTAGTGAGGGGATTGTGACTTTGGGCGATCAAGTCATTAATAAGAGTATACGTTTTAGATATCTTGGATCTATTGTTTAGAGTGATGGTGAAATAGATGAGGATATTATCAGCAGAATTCAAGTTGGATGGTTGAAGTGGAGGAATGCATCGGGCTTGTTATGTGATAGAAATGTACCCCTCAAACTTAAGGGAAAATTCTATAAGATGGTAGTGAGGCCTGCAATGCTTTATGGTGCCGAATGTTAGCCATTAAAAGAGAAGCATAATACTAAGTTAAGTGTGGTAGAGATGAGGATGCTCAGGTGGATGAGGGGCTTTACCCTTAGAGATAAGATACGAAATGAGCAGATACGTGAAAAGGTTGGAGTAGCTCCAGTAGAAGATAAGATTAGAGAGAGTCGTCTTAGATGGTTTGGTCACATAAAACGGCGGCCTTCCGATGACCCGATTAGGAGAGTAGAGGTATTAGATTTGACTTATGTTAAGAAAGGTAGGGGTAGACCTAAAAAAACTTGGTTAGAAAATATTAGGAATGACATTTCTTTATTAGATTTAAATGAGAATTTGACTTTTAATAGGACACAATGGAGAAAAAGGATTCATATAGCCGACCTCACGTAGTGGGATAAAGGCTTGATGTTGTTGTTGTTGTGGTGGTGGTGGTGGCGGCATCAACTTAACTGATCACCAAACTCAAAAGAAGTACTTTGTCAGCACTTTTCTTACACCCGACCAGCAACAAACTTATGTGGCACTTTACTTCTCCTATTGAGAATCTATTATGGCACAATGAACCAGAAAAGTGATGAGGAATTCCCTTTCTATTCCTATCTACGGCTTCTCCCTTCATAGGAATAGGGATCAGAAGGCCTGCTTTCTATAGATTTTGATTTCAAGGAATTGTATCAATCAACAGGCCCTTGCCTTCTACAGCTACCTTCTTCAACGGAAAGTAGCTGCTTTCAACCTTGAACAAGCTTTTCAATTTGCTTTCCAACAAGGTTCATACATATTTTTTGAAATATACAACTTGGAACTGAATGTCATAAATGATTGCACTTTTATAAGAGTAATGCTTCACCCACCTAATATATAAAATGTTTAAAACAGCCTCCCTTAATTAATTTTCTGTGGTGGATAGTTATGAATAAGCATTTAGTTTTCTATTGGTCCCATTGATGTACAAATCAATCTGCAAATCCTGTAAGCTAATAATCTCCACTCGTCCTGTGATATATATGGCTAAATTATAAGAACCAAATCATTATTCTCACAACGCAATAATGATATCGTGCACATTAGGAAAAAAAACTAATCCAAATCAACAAAATGATCTCATCAATAATTCAAGAATACCTTAACAGTGCCATCAGATGCGGTGACAGCTCGGTGTATGGGTGATCTTCCAACTCTCCACCCAGCTTCACGCAGCTCTTCCCGAAACGCTTGAGGCACTGTCATTCCCCACCAAACAAAAGTCAAATGATGATTTTACTATATTATGTTCTTTGATTGGCTTCCGGAAGCAATCGTTATTTGTTATTTGTCTTAACCTCTATTATTACCTTCAAAATCCATTAGATGTGATTTTCATTTTCGCAAACTAAAAAAGACAAATTTATCAATATCACAAACATGTCTTCTATCCACTATCAAGTATCAACCAAATGAGCCATAGGTCAAACAGAGGAAACATGAATCGAATACATCGTTATACTCACAGTGGCTGAAGTCTTGGATTTCTTTAGCCCTAGTCTTGTACAGGAGATCATGGAGCTGCTTTCCTCTATAGCTTTTCTAAAACATTTTTTGCCAACTCACAAAAAGGCAAAAGAATGACAATTTTAAGAAAAAAAACAGCAGACTAGGCTTTGAAGGGGAAAAAAATGAAAAGGAAGATCTTCTACAAAAGATGGTTCACCTGGCCATAATCGAGGGCGAGCTGACGAAGCTCCGATTCCGACATACCAATGAGGAAGCGAGAATCCGTCTTACGAAGCCTCGGCACCACCATCGGCGGCGAGGCGATGGCGGCGGCGGCGGCCATGGAAATGTGGGGCCGCAACGAGCGTGCAATAGAAGCTGAACAACCTTGCTGCAGCACCGCCATGGATTAGTCGGTCACTAAACCTACCATCTGCTTCTCGTCCTCCTCTACGATAGGATTTCCACAAACGCAGGGTCGAGGATATTTATTTTGAGCTCGATTGTGAATGCTGTGTCTTATAGTTTCATCTGAATTCTTTCTCCTATTTAAGTTTGAATTCTAATTAGATATTTTAACTTTGACATAGAGATCATAAATGGGATATTGACCAATGACCAATGAAGTTGTACAAAATGGCATATACAATAATTATATTAGCTTGAACACCCAATGAAAATTGTCATATAAGTTTTCTCAACAACATTGCGTAGTTATGTATTTCGGTGATTAAATAACTCTTGCTCAACTACATATATCCTAGATGTACTTCCAAGATAATTACCCAAGTGATATAAATATCCCGGAAATGGTACAATTAATTTATCAGTATTAACATAACCAGAATCTATCAAGTAATAACTATTACGGGGTATTCCAAATTGTCCTTGCTCCACAGCTTGTTTAAGAACACGATGTTCGTAGCAGATCCCTCACATCCAGATGTTACATATACAAACTGTCGATTGAATGCCACTGCAACCATTACAATTTGTGAAGTAAAACCCTAACAATTTTGAAAATTATTACTAACTACTGCACGAATATGTATCATTAATTGCTCCTATTGCATTTTTGAAGTAAAGGTAAAATTGTTTATTTACACACACAAAATGATGACAATCTGAATCTGGTGGGGGTAATTTTATAAATTCGTTCTTCAAAGACATAATTGCACACAGAATTTGATTGAACTACGATAATATGAAAAAATACATAACATCTATTACAGAGAAGTGCAACAAATGAATGAGGAAACATCAAATCTACTACAACTAAGCTTTGGATGCATAAAAAACATGAATGGGAGCTAATAATATATTCAATCAACTCTTTAAGAATTTCACCCTCTCATGTCACAAAAATTGCTTTGTTATCTTTATTATCCTTCAACAAATATTGAATTGCTAACGGTGGTTGTGTAGTCAAATTTTCCAAGCTACTTAAGTTTACAAAATAGTTGGTAATTGTGTATGATTCACTTTTTTTCCACGGTTTCCTTAAAGAAAACATTATTTTTATTTTACCCCACCAATAACTTATTTAGATTGTCTGATCCCCTTTTTTCCTTGGGCGCCTTACAGATTTGCATGGTTCACCACTAGATCGCTTCGACCAAAACATTAGATTCAGAACAAGTTGAGAGTTAGGAGTCACATCACCCATTGCATCAGGTAGGTTGATGTTCAGGGTTCCTTCAAGGTCATGAATTTCATCATTAGCAGTCAGAAACTCATCTTTAAATTGCGGTACATCGGCATCCTCTAAGTTTACTATAGTGGTTATTGTCTTATTGGAAATGGCGCTAGTGCCAGCAATAATGTTCTCAGCAAATCTTTTAAAAAATGTCATATTGGTGGAAAGGATGTCAACGAAAGTGGATAAGCTTTGGATTCACATACAATTTCATTTTTAAAATGGGTCTTTTAATTGAGTTGGTATAACATGAGAACTACTTAAGCAAAAGACCAATACCTGACCAATCTCTTCCCATAACTCGTCATTCACAATTGAAATGTGTAACTCCTCATCCCAACCCCAACCGCTCCAATTTATTAATTGATATAGTATTCAGAAGTCTACTTTCATATTGTTTAATCTTATCATTATAGAAGATTCAGTGTGGGACGAGAAAACCTTGCTCGCGACTGCTGTCGAAGTCATATCAAAGAGGAAGACACGCGATTAGGGGAGAAGAAGAATCAGGGAGAAAGATGTGGTAGACGAGAGCGATGCTTCCGGCAAGATAAGGGCATTCGCACAACTCCACGACACGAGCGCTGCGGGAGAGACTTCTCGCGAGCATAAATCGCATTAAAATCGTCGAACTGAGAGTATTACTAAATCCCATATTTACACAGTAATTTCAGGATTTACATAGGAACAATATTTACGAAGCGCTTGAAAACTATTTGGCAGACTTTGCTATAATTCCAGCGTAAATATGATATCAAACAACCACTTAGGCTATTAGTTTTGTATGGAATCTGATTATGCTCATCAATCAGGTTGTTATTGTTGACCTCATTATTTGAGGCCAATTTTCCCGGAATCAACTCTAGCACCTAGGTTTTCGTAGCCTAGTGTAGATGTCGCACCTATAGGATTTCACTTAGGTGGATTCCTAATGACGTAGCATCGACTCGAACATACCATTCAATTTGAATCAAAATCGATTCAATCCAGATTTTGATTCAACTTCAAACAAACTCAAATCAACTCTTTTGAACCAAAATTTGCTACACCAATCGAAGCAAAATAAAGTTTGGAAACTTCAAAAATTAATTCGGAGACCATCCCAACTCCGATTTCAGCAAACTTATAGTCGAACTGAGCGTCTCAGGAATACAAACCCAACGACACCAAGATCAACCCAATCCGAGCCCAAATGAGTCCAAATCAAGGGCTCAAAGCGCTGTTGGAAGGTTCAAACCGCAATTTGAGTTACTAAACGGTCTCCGATTTTGACGAGCTTATACTCGAATCGAACGGCTCGACGAGACGAATCCAATGAGCCCAAGATCACCGAATTCCGAAATCATTAAGGCCTTCAAATGTCAACCGAACGGTCCACAGCAACAACCCAAAACCTCCCACGATCTCTCTCCCTCCCTCTCTAAATTTTACAAAACTCCCCAGCAGTTTACAAAACTGAAGGCACACACGATACTCTAATTCGTGAACTACTTGCTCTCCTCCACTCTGACATTCTCTCCATTCAGAAGAACAAAACAAAAAAAGTCCAACCCCGTCTCTCATTCGCACGAAACCACTCACCCGAATCCCCCAACTCTCATCCTCACGCAGAACTCGCCCCTCTCAGTTCGTAAGAAATAAAAGCGAGAGCTCTCCTTCTCCGTCGCTCTCGTGAAACCGAGCCCAGGGAAGCCGAACAAAATCCCTCTCGGTCCCTCTCTCGCTTGAGAAATCGGCTTCGAGCCTTCGACCACCTTGCCTTCTGCGGCTCCAAAACCTGTCCGACCTCCCTTTCCAATCCGAATTCCAAGTACACTCCAGAACGACGCCCATAGACTCTAGAAGAAGTCGTTTGCCAACAGCAAATTTGCGATAAAAAAAAGGGTATGAATAAAATATATGGATGAATTTTATATTCACTATTGATTTAATCATTACAACTTTGACTTTTCTTACCTTTATGTACTTTTCTTATTATTTTCTTTTATGAATATTTAATATAATTAGAGGTGAGAATAAGCAGATATTTTTCTAAAAACTTGTAAGTTTGAAGCACTAAATATTAAATATTAATTCTATTAGTAAATTTAAGATAGTCTGTCATTTAAAATATGCTTTCTTATTTGATTGGATTTAGATAGTAACGAAAATAAGAACATCATCATAATGCTTTCTATTGTCTCATTAAATAATAAATTCACATCAGTTATTATAAATATAATGTAGTCCTCTCAAGTCAATAAAGTAGATTTCTTATTTATCTAATTGATAGAAAAGTTGTAGTGGAAAAGAGAAATGTGAAATTTGGAGAGGATTGTGAGCTTTATGTTGAGAAGTTTTGGAGATGTAGAGTTTGTGCCTATATTGAAAAGTGATGTGTAAAGGTAAAGTTGTATTTGAAATTATGTGTAAATGTAGAGATTTAGTTGAATTTGTGTATGATTTGGAAGAGAGAATTGCGAAGTTTTGAAAGGAAAAATAATGTGTGCTTCTTTTGGGAGGTTTTGGAAATTATAGTTTGTATTTATGTTGAAAGATGAAATGTGTAAAATGAAAATTATATGCGATTTTGGAGGGTAATTTGTGTATGTCTTGAAAGGTGAAATGTTTTGAAAAGTGAATTGTACGATTTTGGAAAGATGAAAAGTGTGCATAATTTGAAAAATGAATTAATTGATTTGTGGAAGTTTGGAAAAGTTTAAGTAAACGTTGGGAAGATACAAAGTATACTTCCAAAAGTAAAGGTTTCAGAAAGCAAACAACAAATCTGGTGTTCAAGCCCAAAGAAAGGTACGTCTTTTATTTTCAATAAATTTTAATTATTTTATTATTATTTATTAAATAAACTTTCTAATCCCTGTTTTTCCTTGTTTTCTGTTTATTTGCATGAACTGTGAGAAATGGTACGGGTCGAGGGAACAAAAGTACAAGGAGCTAATGACGTCAGTCGCCTCTATCCAGCCAGGTAGAGGTGCTACGGGCGGAACCACCGGGTCGTAGCCCCCGGTGACTGTGAGTATTCTAAACTTAGAAAACCTTTAGGAGCCCCTTGATGTTGTTTGCGTTAACCCTTCCCTTTTAGGTCCATGTAGTAACTTCAATTTTATTAGGTTTATTTTTATTTGCTCTTAGATCCCTAAACTCCTTTTACACACGCTCAAAGTCCTAAGGGTTAGTAATAACAAATTTTTATCCCATACAACAGTAGTGACACTTAAGGACAAAAAATTAAGGACCGGGTCTTAGAAAATCTAGACTTAGGAAGCATGCACACTTTAGGATAGAAACTTATAACATAGAAAATTTAGTGACATCTCACTTTAGAATTAGTAAATATCTTTAAATTAGAATTCAATCAATTAGAAAGCTTTTAGCCAATAATTGACTTAGGACATTTCAAAACCTCACAGCCTACTGCACACACTTAGATTTGTTTGTTAGGACAACTGACTCTAGTTTTAGGTTAGGCCGGTGTTTATTTCCTTACTGCACTGTGACGGGCTTTTTCTCGAGTTTTATTGCATGCTGGTTGTAAAATGTTGGTGTGTTTGTTTATTTAATTTTATTGCACTCTGTGTTGGTTTGATTGACGATTAGATTACCCATAGGCTAGGAGCGATCTGGATTGTTAACATGATTTTCTGCATGTGGCAACACTCATGCAGGACAGAAAAAGGGGGCTAATTAATTAATAATAAATAAATGCTACAGGTGCTTCAGCTGCTTAGCCCTCAAATGAAGAAGAGTGTGGCCAAGTGTGGCTTAATAATTTAAATTCAATTGCATATATATATAACTGCGTGGGATGATTTTTATTATAAATTGCTTAGGATAACCCTGCAGGTGGTTTAGATTTTTCTTTTCTTTCTGTGAAATGTAATGTAAATGTAAATGCGTTTGAAAAATATTGTAAATTGTGAAAGTGATTTTGAAAGTGGGATTACATCCAATTTGGAATCCAAAGAAAGGAGAATATATCTTAAAGGATTATTCTCTTTTATTTGGAAAGCCAAATTAGGATGATTCAATATCCAAATAGAAAAGAAAATACCCCTCTTAGGGATGAGTTTCTTTTCATTTGGATATCCAGAACCCGACAGACCCGAGAAGTTCATAGAAGAAGAAAAGACAGAACGAGAAGATTGAAGAAAGAAGATGAAGAAATGAAGATTTAAGGAACATTATATCCCATTTCAAAAATCACTTGCGTCATTCTTAGGATTAGAATCCGGGTTTATTGTCAGTGGTGCCCGGCCACTTTACTTTTCTGCAAATTCTGGGTGTAATATGGACATTGGACATTGGACATTATATTTGGATTATTAAAATTGATTATTTACATTGTTTGTGCAGTAGATTTTTTTTAGGACCTTGCATGTCGTGTTTTGTTTTAGCCTGGATTCGGAACGGATAGATTTTTTTCGTAAGGGTACGCTTAAAATTCTTCTACTTGTAATTTTAAATAAAAAATTTTTAGGCTCACATAGTAACTCTAACGATCTAAGAAGTAAGCTCGGGACCGCCGAGAATCAGCATAAGCATATTAATACTTTCTCTTCCTTGTTAGGCACCTCCCCGCCTGCGGGTTCTGGCAGACCACTTGACCTATGAGAGTGCAGTTCTGTCAAGGGGAAGTTGTGCAATCTCTAGGGAAAAATCTATTTTATAAGCCTAAATTTTTAAACTGCTTCATTATCATTTTATGCATTTGAGTCAATTAGCATGCATTGCATTAGATACAAACTAAAAAGAGTCTAAAATATTAATTGCATTTCTAGACATTTATCACCCTACATAAGTTGAGGGGCTAATTAGGAATTGTCTTAGATGTCAGCCCCAATTCCTTAAAACTTAAACAACATCCTTACCCATCTTTCATAAGAGACTGGACACATGGTTTTAAAGCGCCTAGGTGGTTAGCTGGTTCCCCAATCCATGCCGGGATAAGTCCAGATTTGCACTTCATTAGTTAGGTTCGGGTCGCTACTTTGTAGTACCCAAATTAGATTTAGGTTCTGAGGCAGATTCTTTTTAGATCTTAAGTCCTTGCCCTCTGGGAATATAATACCAAATTTCTAATAAAATGTCAACTTAAACATAAAATTTTCTCTTAAAATGTAAAGCCCAACATAGGATAGACTGAGGTTGTCTCTGAGCTTCTCAGAATCCGACACCTCCTACTTTTCCTCCATTGACTCGCTAATAAATGTTCAACATTGAGCTTTCACCTTGGAAAATTCCTACTTCTGCTTCTTATCTTTTACTTTGTAGTCAAAGAGTATGAAATCACTGCTTTAATCGAGAGTTTTCTTAGGAGCATTCCTCATAGGATGTAATTAACTATAGAAGCTTGCTCCTATAGGGATTTGAGAACCCCAGACTAAAATAAACCTTGTTTTATTCATATAAAACAAGGGAAGAATCTTTGGGAATGCAGATATCTTTAAAAAACTTCATTTCTAATCTTAAATATGCTCGTAGTATGTTATTATTGTCTTTTCAGGCAATATAATTTATTGCTTGTTATATTTAATTTTAGAAATTATGAATTTTATAAAATTCATTCTTGATTTTGGATGTCTTAAAGAATATTATGTTCGTCTTTCAAGATGATATAATATTCTCTTTGTTATATCTAAATAAAAGAATGAATAAATTTTTCAAAAAGCTTATTTCTATTTTTAAACACATTCTTAAGAATTTCATGTTTATTTTTCGAAATAATATGCTATTCTTTAAATTGTGTTTGATTATAGAAATATCAATTTTCAAAACCCTATTCTGATATTGAATCTATTATAGAATATTGTGTCGGCCTCTCGAGACTGTAATTTATTCTCAATGCAGTATTCGATTACAAAATAGGAGAAATCAAAATCTGCGTGGTGTGACACAATTTTTTTTCCCACCAATTATGTTGCCTCGAACCTCAGTTCAAATTATCATGCTCGTTAGGGGCGGGTTTTACCACTTGTTTGGGTTTAGGTGCTTTCACTAGAATGTTTTTCATACAACACATCGGCGTTGTGTACCCAAACCCCCCAATGCTAATAGAAAGATAGCATAACGCCATAATGCTCTAGATTCAGCATCGCGCATGTGCTGCGTGACGCCACAGCACTGTGGGTTTGAGAGTCGCAAGATTATGATGACATAGGCTTGAGCGCTACTTCACTCCAAATTGGCATCTTAAACACTGCGAGGCAAACTATATAGTTTTCTTTTTCATTTTTCTGAATGGTTGCATCCCCTGATGTTATTAACTTGTCTTTCTATTGTGTTTAGAGTGAGAGAACTATAAGAGTGTGCAAAGAAGAGAGAGAGAGAGAGAGAGAGAGAGAGAGAGAGAGAGAGAGAGAGAGAGAGAGAGAGAGAGAGAGAGATGTACTTATTTCTTCCCATTTTCATAATGAATTCTTAGTGTTGCATAGCTCCATGATTTTTTCTTGATTTCAAGTTTTCCCACGTTAAATTATGGTGTCTTTTACTTTCCACTACTTTTCTATTTTTTTGTTTATTTTGTTGCAGCAGTTTACTACTCATCCCCAACATAAGCGAGAAGCCATTTTAGCTCAAATGTTTTCATGCGTATTTATTTAATAATTTTGTTAAATATTATTTTGCATTAATGCAAAAATTATAATGTCAAAATAATAATAAAAATAATAACACACACTAAAAATTTGCAAGCTAAATTGTTGTTTAGGTGAGCTCAGCTGGCCCTTTTTTTATCATATGTATTATCAATATTTTAAAGCTTATTTATTAGTTTTTTTAATTGAAAGTTTTATTTTATTTATATAAAAATTGTATACTTCATTTAATTAAAAATTATAATATTATTAAAGGCATAAACATAAGATGGTCATGTTCATCAAATTATTATCCAAATTTTGAAAAATTTGTCATTATTAATAACTAAGAGCAAGTTTGTATTAATGAACCTATGCTTAATATGTGATAGTCTTTATCATTCAATTACATTCATACAATTACATCAAAGAGATTAAGGCTTCTTTTGGGACAACTTTCTTACTGCTTCTTAAAGCAATTTTTTAGTACAAAAAAAATTTGTATTTATTTTTTACTAGAAAGCTGCTTTAAAAAGCAGTAAAAAATTTGTCCTGAACGAAGCCTAGCCTAGGCTTCGTTAAGGATGACTTTTTTATTGCTTCTTAAAACATAATTTTAGTTTAAAAAAATTTAATTTTTGCACTAAAACTCTATTTTAAGAAGCAATAAAAAGCCCCTAAAACTTCATTTGGGACGACTTTCTTACTGTTTTTTAAAATAATTTTCTAGCACAAAAAAGTTATACTTCAAAAAAAAATTGTACTATAAAATTACTTTACCAAGCAGTAAGAAAGCTATTACTCAATGAAGCCTAAGTCATGCATCTCAATGTTCAATTCGATAATGATTGATTGATCGATAAAAATGACTATCTAATTGAATAAAAGTAGAATAATAAAAAAATATATTATCAAATCATTTACATTTTTAAACCGACTTGATTATAAAAGTAAAATAATAATAATAATAATAATAATTTTATGATTTGTCATATTAAAGTTTATCTATAATGGCTTATCAGCCCAACAAATTCACTTAAACTCATCGCACATTAAAGAGAAATAAATCTGAAAATTATGATGGGTCGGATTCCATCGCCCAAAAAATAAAAAAGGCTTGGATGACCTTCCAAGGCCACGGGCTTCTAACTTTAAGGGCTATCTCCAACCGAAACTCTCATTTTTCACTGTAAAATGCAGTAAAATCAAAAAGTGTCGTGATTCATCTCCATTGAAACGTCATTTTGATCCGAAATCATCGTCGTTTCTTTCGCGCCTTTCTCAGACTGAGTTCGGTAGAGAGAAAGAAATGTCGAAAGTGAACACTGCGACACCAATATTGATGCCGCACTGTTCATCAGCGATTGAATGCCGGCAAAAATAGAGTTCAGTTGCGACGTCTGAGGCTCTCCATTCGCTTATTTGCCAAACTGCAAAAACTTCATAGCCACGACGCCTTCTTTTGCATCGGACTAACGACTGCCCAAGGAGGATTTTTTTCAAAGACTGGCGGATATAGTCAGTCAGGATTTTATGAGCAGAACATATTCTATCAATCAAGATTTTTTTAATGTATGATAGTCTCTCAATTCAGATTCTCTTTTGATGACATCTGTATGCATGATTTCACCTTCGAATAAAGTCATGAAGATGTTTATCACTTGTAAATAAGTTTAACACCAAATATGATACTAATGTATTTTATTCCTATCACTCATACAATTATATAAACTTTAATATTTCATTCCATCCCATAATTGATCTATGAATGATAGATATGAAATATTAAAATTCAGGATGTTATATAGGTAAATGACATGATATAAAGTGGTATGTATGTAAATCCCCCTTTAATTTATGGTGCATCATAATTTGATCATGCTGATGCTTCTCCATTGAGTTTCTAATTGTGGGACTGTTTGGTTGCCTAAAAAGAGAATACAATGTAAAAAGAATGCGGTGTAAAAGAAATACTTCGGAATTGTTTGGATGATTGTAAAATGAATGTATGACATTACTTTTTTTTTTTTTTTTTGGTTTGAAGTAAAGTGAATGAAATGTAAAGTGCAAAAAAGTTATGACCGGGTGACAGACAGTGGAGGGTGGCAGCAGCTGACAGTGGAGGTGGTAGGCGATGGAAGTGGCTTGCGATGGTGGTAGGCCGGAGGTGTACGACGACAACCGACGATGGAGGGTAGCGACCGACAGACAATGGGGGCCGACGACGGAGGTGGCCGACCAGTGATGGCCATGGCGGTGAGTTTGCATTGTATTTGAAAATTGCCCAAATCGGAGGAATTCCAAATACACACAAAATGAACTAGCTAGTGTATTCTAAATACATTGAAATTTTACTCTGCATTACTTTTAGTTCAAACCAAACATCAATATTTTCAAAACCCTTGCATTTAGAATACTTTTCACCCTCTTTACAACAAACCAAACAACCCCCTACATCATAGAACAATCAGAATTAGGTTCAAATTCTCTCCATTTGTAAAATAACTACATTGATGTAATTACCATGTCTCAATCATGCACTTCATTATTTGGCTAAGATTGAAGCTTCTTTTTGGGCAATTTTCTTCCTGCTTTGTTTTTTGGATCGTAATCGTAGTTTTGGCCATTGCTTTGTCATTACTTGTAATAAATTTTTGTGATAGAAAATAAATTTAAAAAAAAAAACTATTTTCTCCACAACAACTTTACAAACACTTCTCTAAAAAACTGCAATCGTCCCAAATGGACCGCGAATCCATCATTGCCAAAATACTTTGGATGAAAAAAAAAAAGACTCAATTCTGCTGCCCAAAGCCTAGAATGAATTACTGCAGCGAAGAGAGAATTCCGCTACTGTAATTACCATGATGGTAGAGGACACCAAACTACTATTTTCGTTAATTAAAATGCTTACACAAACCTTCCATAACAGCCAACAAGCTCCCGTAGATCAAAATAGCTATAAGAAAAAAAAAAAAAACTTGTTTATACATAAAAACATGTTGGAATAGAGTTGAAGTTTGATCCAAATAGAGATCAAATCAAAATAAACGAGTTCGACCAAACTCAGATCATAATTGTATTGAGTGATTAACTTGTCAGTTCTTGGCCTAGCTTACACACCAATCAGACCAAGCAAATGTTGAATCAATTGGAATTCGCAGGTTACAGCCCTACCAACCAGCAGCAGGAGCTTGCCCTTTAGGACTACTAAAACAAATGCAATGAGCAATAAGTGGACTAAACACCTCTAACAATCATAAACATGCATGAAACCTGACATTCCATATGTATATAACAACTTCATCTCCATTCTATTGAATAAAGGTTATTTCAAAGACAACACTAGAACAAGTGAATCTCTGTACAGTAAAACAGACCAAGTTGCAGGGAAAAAAAAATACTAATACTCCTATTTCCTGATGATTTTTTCAAGCTATAATTAGAGAGGAGAAACTGAAGGTCCGAGATAAGGAACCTTACTATTTGCAGAATTCTCTGAGGTTCCCTGACTAATTCTATGTCAGTATAGATTGCTATTTCTTTCTGGAATTCTGTAGCTG
Source organism: Dendrobium huoshanense (assembly GCA_016618105.1). Lineage (NCBI taxonomy): Eukaryota > Viridiplantae > Streptophyta > Magnoliopsida > Asparagales > Orchidaceae > Dendrobium > Dendrobium huoshanense. The sequence continues at coordinate 1,489,919 of CM028358.1, forward strand.
AGCTAATGAAGATACCACCTGATTCATGCTTGGCCTGAACTTAGAATTTCTGGAGAGACATTGGAGAGCTAGTGAAGCCACCTTCTGTGCTTCGGTGCGAGCATATTGCCCATCCAGTCGATTGTCCATGATGCTAAAAACCTTCCTTTTGTTTAAAAGATAAGGTCTTGCCCATTCGACAAGATTGTGCTCTCCATGAGGACGGTTCTTGTCGATAGCACGCTGACCCGATAACAATTCTAAGAGGACAACTCCGAAGCTGTATACATCGCTCTTCGTCGTCAAGTGACCTTTGGAAAACAGGGCAAATGTATTGTTAGAGCCTGTAAGTACTAAATGCTGATAAAGAAGGTGTCAATGGCTTGCTTTGGAGTTTGGAGATAGTGTGGATGCTTGAAATAAAGTATGTCTTAAGACATTTAAAAT
>CM028358.1:1495344-1740523 GCA_016618105.1 Dendrobium huoshanense
CCCGAATCTGGGCTCAGCAAATTTGGTTTGACCCATGGAATTGATTGGGAGGGGTCTTGGGGCCTGGCCTGATCAATTTGACTAGGTCAACCCCTTGAACCCAGGGTTTGACAAATTCAGGGTCAACAATAAGGTGATCAAATCAGTCTTGCGTAGTAGAAGCCATTGATATAACTTAAATATTTTATAGTTTCTGATCGAACATTTTGACTTGGTAATACATCACAATGAAAGGAATCATCTAATTCATAAAATTACTCAGAGCTGTAAATTGACCACCATGAACATTGTATGGAGAAGAACTGCATTAAAAGTCTTCCAGCAGAGTCAGAAAATAAATAAGGTGCGTACAACATAAAGCATATGTAACAAAGAGTTTCAACGTACCTGTTGCAAGGTATTCAGGCGCTGCATAGCCATGTGTTCCCATAACCCTAGTTGATACATGACTTCTATCACCAGTTGGGCCATCTTTTGCTAACCCAAAATCAGAAAGTTTTGCATTGTAATCCTGAGTTTGAAAAAAAAAAACTAATGAGAAAATCAATTAGAAGGAAATTAAAAAGAAGATCTAAATTTTATATAAACCATACAGGACTAACATACAGAATCAAGTAGAACATTTGAAGCTTTGAAATCACGATAAATGACTTTTATCTCAGCACTGTGCAGAAAAGCAAGACCTTTCGCAGCTTCGAGAGCAACTTTTACCCGAAGAATCCAAGAAAGTGGTTGGAAGTGAGAACTCCCTGGCTCAAGTAAGAAATGGGATGAACAAAACCTTATAAAACAACTTCCTAAACCTGTAAATACAACAATGTAGACAAGCTAAAAAAATTGAAAATAAATTAGAATTGTTAATTACTCCTGAATAGATGGTTCTCTAAGCTTCCCCGAGGCATGAACTCATAGACTAGCAAGCGATGTTCATCCTCCAAGCAGAATCCAATCAACTTTACAAGGTTAGGATGGAAAAGCTGACCCAGGTAATTCACTTCAGCCTGCAAATTTAAATTGATCAACCTTTTTTTTCCAAGAATAAACCAACAGACATCATTAAGTACCTAAATCAGACCCCAATGAAGGTATTATAGAGCATATAACATTTTAAAATCAAACAAAGTTCCCCATAGGAAAGTTATAGTCTGAAGATTATGTTGGAGATGATTTCAATTCCCGACGGCAATTTACTAGCCATTTTCATTGTCTAAACCTTCTCTCAAGTTCAGAAACAAGATAGAATATTGGTCCAGTTGTCAAATAAAGTTACTGCATAAAACTAGGCAAATATTTCCCACATGTTACAGAGTCTAGCCTATTCAGCAATGGTTTCAAAGTCCCCGACCGGTTTGAAATGCATTAACTGAAATATCATGCACTTCAAATTTATCAAGTCTTTCTAACGACCTTGTTCACGATAAACTTGCTTATTTTCTATAATGTTGTGAAGCCTGAGTTTTGCCATATTAATAAATGTCACATGAATCAATTGTGGTATTCAAAATTTATAAGTTGTTTCATTAAATGTGTTTTGGGGAATTGGTTGCACTAGTCTTTTCTTTATAAGGGAGACTTTGTCTTTAGGTGTCAATTGAAATATTAGGGCTATAGAAAAATTCACAATCACAATCATAAAAAAACCCGTAACAATGGCAATAGGATATAGCCATCAATTAGTGAATACACGTTAAATTCTTGGTATGTTTTGAGTGTTAATCTTCCTTCTGCTCCTTCGCTCTTGGAGATTGAATTAGGTCCCATAATTCCCAACAGCTTCTTCTATTTTCACCACCATTTGACTTGTGTTCATGCAAATACACAGATAAAAACGATGATCATGAATAATCCTTCTATAATGCTAACCGAATAAAACAAAGTAAACTCTTATAGATCAGAACTTAGTACTCACCAACCACTCCTTATGACCCTGAAACCCTTCCTGATTGAGCTTCTTCACAGCAATAACTATCCCAGTCCCCGGCTTGGCCGGAGCAAATGTCTGCTCATCAATCCACCCTTTAAATACGGCACCAAAGCCACCCTCTCCTACAATACTATCTGGTCTGAAATTCCTTGTAGCAGTTTTTAGCTCATTGAAGGCAAAGCTCCGGACATTAGATGACTTCAGAATCTCCCCTTCACTTCTCTGTGTTGGGGGCACAGATGCATTAGAAACCTTGCTGCTAAAACTGCTGAACTCATCTGTGCTGCCGAATTCTACCAGGCAACCAAAAAAGAAATATTTCAGTACATCTAGACAGTCATAATAAGCAGCATGCATAAAACCCTAGATTTCACTAGATCCCAAAAATAAAAGTTACAATTTTTGGAATGATGAATGGAGTTCCAAATCCTGGAACAATAACAGAAAAACGGAATTAAAGAAACCCATTCGAATGCACACCTGATGCCGAGTACAAGGGCTTTTCCACCTTCAATCGATCGCTCCAACAGAGCCCCATCAAACCGCTAACACTTCTTCTTCTCTCAATCCTTCCGCGCCATGCGCTCTTTCTAAGCACCACCGAAATCAAGGTTCTTATAACTTTGCAGAATGACAAAGGGAGAAACCAATACTCTGCCAGATCCAGAGGAGAAACTGATAAGACACATGACGTGTCCGGTTTAGAAGCTTCTCTATTATGTTCAAAACTTATATATAAACTGTAATCTGTAATACCTGGTATTAATAAGATTTCACATTTCATTTCTCTATCTTAAGCTCTCTCCGGTTTCTTGTCTCTCGATCTCAACTATTCTCACAGAAACACTGAATCAGGTCACAGAACGAACTTTTCCTTTATTCGCAAGCCGCCAAATCTGGAAGATCGCTACACACGCGAAACCTGCCCAGCAATTTTGGCTTGCTTAGCTGCGAACTTTTTCCGTAGCGAAAAAATAAATAAAAAAGACGACTTTTCCCTTATCCATGCAATCTTCTTCCCTTGACCTCCATTGCACCTCAGGTTGACTTTAAGGGAAGAGCGAGAAAGAGCACGCGTCCAGCGAGCAAGTTGGTTGGCTCAATAACAATAATGGCGGGTGATGAAAGCAAGACCGAGTGATGGATTTTTTGTAGTCTTCCCGTTATCTAGATGGTCTTTTCGTGAGAAAGAAGATAACAGAAAATAAATTAAAATTTGAAAAAATTAAGGTTGGAAAAAAAATAAAATGGAGGTCAGAGGGTAGAATTCAGTCATGGCAAGTTCAGGTCTGGACCACGCATGGCTCAATTTATAGACCGAGTGATGGATATTCGAGATTTTATATAGAATTCTAAGAAAGAAAAAAATAAAATAAAATCTCACCTAGCTAAAATGATTTCATTAGTGCTTATAATTGATTATAAATGACAGACTCTATTAGAGGAAGGCGTCGGTACAATGGGCTAAACATACAACACATAGAAAGTATTATGTGGTGGAAGTTAGGAATGCCCAGTGGTATCAGAGTTATCTTCAAAATATTATTTGCTTTATAGTTGTTTGTACTCCTTTGAGGATGAGAGAATAAAGACCTGTAAGAAATCAAAAATAAATTCTAATATTGATGTTAGGAGTCAGAGTTGTTATTAGCAACATCCATCTATCTTATAGGCAATAACGTACATTAATTTTGTTGATGATAATAGGTAACAAAGTTAATGGACGTTGAAGTAGCAAGACAACATTGGCTAGAGGACTATTAGTCAACATACAACAATCTTGTGACAATGTTCAAAAGCTGTAGTAGTATGATAATGGTTGGATGACTATAGTTGGGTGATGGACATAAGAGGGTCTTAGTCAAGCAACGATGATTGAAAAGAGCATAGTTGTGTGATGGTGGTCAGGGGATCAAAGTTGCTAATAATGGTTACAAGGTTGCAATTGAGCAATGTTGTCCAGAGGATTGTAGTGAGGTGATGATTGTTTAAGAATCGTAATTGGGAAAATGAGATTAGGGGATCATTGTTGAACGATAATATGCATGAGTCTGTAGTTAGACAATGATTGGTAAATGATTGTAGTTGGGTTATATTGGTTGAAGAACTACAGTCTGCTGACATTGGTCAGATAATCATAGTTGGGTGATGATGATCAAATAATCATAATTAGATATCGTGATTGGAGGACTTCCACTGAGCAACATAATTGGAAGGACTGTGTTTTGACGATGAATGTCAAAGGATCGAAGTGGAGTGACGGTGGTTGTAGGAATGAAATCAAGCATTGATGGTCAAAAGATCATGGTTGAGCAATGGTGGTCTGACGACATTGGTTGTGCAATAATTTGACATTGGCAATTGAGCAATAATTCAAGGGCAGTCGGGTGGTGTTTCGATGATGCAATTGAGTAATTGCCCAACATTATTAGTCGTGCGATGGTTTGACGTCGATTGTTTTAATGAGTTAGTCAAGTGATGGACTGATGATGGTGGTCAAGCAATGATTTGACAACAATAACTAGAAGATGGTCGGGTAATTATGCTTGGATGGAGTTGCAATATTCATAGAGCATTAGAGCCCTATTGACTCTCAAACGGTCTCCTCTCTTTCCCATTCATGTAAAGATTGTATCAAATTTAGATTGGGATGCTTCAAAAATATATAGAGAAAATTCAAAATACTCTATTTAATATCATGTATTAATTCTTTTGATTATAAATAGAGTTCTTTTTATATATAAGTGTATGTTGTAAAAATTAAGAAAATTTAAGCTCATTGGATTCATAACGTTGTGACGATCAATTTGATCATAAACATTATAAATTTGAAAACCATTTGAACATTCATACAAGCTTTTAATTATGCTTCAATTGCTTGATCCATGCTTATTTAAACTCAAGTCGTATCATTTTTGTCATTAATTGTTAATTGGTTCATCTCATTAAAACGTTTAGTTTGACTATTAATTTATTAAGATCAAAATTTAGATGAATCTAAATTTAATTTTAAAAGTTTTTAATTTAAATATGCCTCAAGATTTGTACTCAATCAAAGAAATTTTTGATGACATCAATTATAAACAATTAAAGAGTCTAATTGTATGCTCAAAATCTGTTCAAGCTAAACTTAGATTAGCCAATTAAGCTAAACTTAGATTAACTTGGCTGATTAGGAGTCCATACAGTGAGTCCTCTGAACAAAAGTAGCTAAAAGACAATCCTTAATCAGGAACTTTTAATAGGTCTGGTGTAAGGACGTAGAGGAACGTCCGGTCAGAGGCAAAATCCCACCAAAAAACTCGGTATTGCTAGGTATTATTTAATAATAACGATGAATACCGCTCTGTGAAGACCAATACCGAGTTATATCAAGCAATACCGAGTTGTAGAAAAAACTCGGTACAACTTTTATACAACTCGGTATAGCTCGGTATAACTCGGTATTGGGTCTTCACGTGATGATATTCCTCATTATTGTTTGGTATTGCTCGTTATTTTTCATTTTTTGACGCGATTTGGCCTCCGACCGGACCTTCCTCTACGTCTAGTCGGAGTACGTAATAATTGTTCCTTAATCAGCCCCAAAATTGACCAAACCAAATGACGTCACCACCACCAAAAAAATTTCAAGGCTAACATAGCGCCAAGTCACCAAAGCAACTCGTTTACCTATTCATCTCTCATTTCAATTAAATTAATTTAAACATAAATCTAATAATTTTAAAATTCCGTTATAATACCAACAAAAAAAAATCACTTCATTAATATCTGCCTCCTATTTCGTGATGTCATAAAGTAGTACATAATTTTTAGAATAACAAAAAATGTTGAAGCCAACTAATTACATAATCCAATTGACAGAATAAAAAAGATTATTATCTCGTACGGATTGTCTTTTTAAAATAGTTTTTTTATTGATAAAAAATAATGCAAGCCAAAATAATCAAACCACTTGCACCTCAATCCGCGACTTGTCAAGTTTGTTGTGTTGGTGGATCAAACAGAAGTCAAAGAGGCGGCCCAGCTAACCTAACAAGGGTTTTCCCTAATAAAGCCAGCCTAATTAAGCATTTTTTTTTTAAGGAAGATTCATACACACATCGCATATATAAGATTTGAACTCAAGATATCTTAATTGATAGTCTAAGCTCCCAACCAACATATCAAGATGAGTTGTGTTTAGCAATTTAATTCAGACAGGATAATAATTAGGCAAGCTGGACAATCGAAAATGTCACGGCTTTTTTACTAGCCTTATTTGCGCCCCGATGGGTCTGCTCTGCGCGACGGATGGTATCCAGTTACATAATACCCAAATTTATAAGAAAAAAACTTAATAAACAAAACTTGAGATTGTTTTAGGTACAAGCCTTACAATGCGGCTGATTAGCATAAAAGCAAACCAAAATAGTCTACTCAGACTTCACTGTAGCAGAATTGATGATGTCCACAAATTCAGGCTGTGAATAGGAAAAATATTAATAAAATGAAAGAATGAATTAGGTCAATGAAAATTATGAAATATATCCACAAGCAGAAGTGTGAACAATTATATTTGAAAATTCAAGTAATGCTAAGTGCGTATGAAAAATACCTCCAGCATGGCACAAAACCATGTCGTGATTATAATAATTTTAGTATATGTAATTGAATCCAAAGTTTATTAAATTTTAATTTATGAAGAATGCTGATAAACAGGCAAACCTTCAAAGAAGCACCACCAACAAGGAATCCATCAACATCAGGTTGCCCTGCCAGTTCTTTGGAGTTTGCTCCATTTACAGAACCTACAAGAAGAAATTGGACCAAAGCGATGATTTTCAAGGATTAGTACGAAACTATAGATGGAAAATGAGTGCAGATTTGAATATAAATGATATTTTAACAAATCACTAACCATATAGCATCAATGACGATTGAAATACTGCAACAACAACAACATCAAGTCTTTATCCTACTACATGGGTCGGCTACATCATACATGAATGCTTTTTCTCCATTGTGTCTTATTAAAAGTCAAATTCTCATTTAGATCTAATAAATACATATCATTTCTAATATTTTCTTACAAAGTCTTTTTATGTCTATCTCTATCTTTCGTAACATAGGTCAAATCTAATATATTTACTCTCCTAATCGAGTCACCGGAAGGCAGTTGTTTTATATGACCAAACCACCTAAGGCGACTCTCTAATCTAATCTGCCACTAGAGCTACTCCAACCTTTTCACGTATATGCTCGTATCGTATCATGTCTCTAAGAGCAAAGTCATTCATCCACCTGAGAATCCTCATCTCTGCAATTCTTAACTTAATATTATGCTTCTCTTTTAATGGCCAACATTCTTGCGCCATAAAGCATTGCAATTCTAACCATCATCTTATAGAATTTTCCCCAGTGCTTTAAAAACCGGACCAGACCGGTCGGTATGACTGGTTCAATTGTGAACCGGTTTGAGGACCGGTCCGGTCCAGTCTGAAAACCGGCCTTGCTTTAAACCAGACGGTTTTGGGATGAACCGCAAACCGGTCCCGGTTTTTAAAAACCGGCTTGTTCAGGTTTTTAGAATAATATTTGTTAAATAAATTATTTAATATTAAATAAATATTAAACTTAATCATAATTAATATAAATATTATTATAAAACTCTTAAATTAAATTAAAGATAATATATTATTATAATTTCATCAATCTCATGTCTTCAACTTTTCATGATTTCTTAAGAGCACTTATTATGAGGGAAAGCAAGAAGCTATATACATTATACAAAGCCAAACTTCTAAGTGATGTGGGACTAAACATACAAAGGAAAGAGTCATCTTTAGTTCCATATTCACACTATACAACTTATTTTTTTTTAATGATTTTAAATTAATTTTTATAATATGAATAATATTTTTTTTTTTAGTTGATAATATTTATTTTTTAATTGATAATATTTATTTTTTTATATTTTTATGTGAATTCTATATTAATAGCTCTTATCATGAGTAAAAATTATATGATATATTTATTTTATTTTTTTATTATAATATTTAATTTTTGTGGATTCTATATTATATAATTTTTGAGGAAAATTTTTATTTTATTTTTTATTAATAATATTTAATTTTTACCAAATGAAATACTCTTATATTAAAAATTTGCAAATTTTAATTTTTCACCTCTAAAAATTGTTTATGGTATTAAATGAAATACTTTTTTATTAAAATATTTAATTATATTATATTTATAAATTTATATTTGTGAATTTTTAAATAATTTATATTTATAAATTAAATTTAAATATGTAATATAAATTAGCAATAATTTATATTAAATTATATGGTTATTATCTTTCTTTCTTTTGTTAATTTTATTAAATTTTTATAATAAAAATATTATTTATTACTTCATCCGGTTCAACCCCGGTTCAACCCCGGTTCAACCCCGGTTCGACTGGTCGAACCGTGAACCTTTCTTTCTTCCGATTCGTTGTCCGGTCCAATTTTCAGAACCTTGATTTTCCCTTAAGTTTGAATAGTGTTTTTCTACCACACAACATGCCCGATGCATTCCTCCACTTCAACCATTCAATTTAAATTCTACTAATAATATACCCATCTATTTCACTATCACTCTGAATAATAGACCCAAGATATCTAAAACGTGTACTCTTATTAATGACTTGATCGCTTAAAGTCGCTAAACCCTCGCTAGATCTATTGCTACTAAAATTAAACTCCATGTATTCGATTTTAGATCTACTCAAATGAAAACCTTTAGACTCGAAATTTGACCTACATAATTCAAGTTTACTTTCAACTTACTCTTTAGTCTTATTAACAAGAAGAATATCATCAGCAAAAAACATACAACAAGGAACATCCTCTAGCAAATCTCTAGTAAGAACCATGGATGATGTTTGATATGAAAGGATGAAATTAGAGAAAAAGAATGTACCTCCATTAAAAAAAGAAAAAAAAATGTACCTCCATAAATAATCCTCGTTGATTCAGCAACTTCAGCACTCACATTTTGCTTGAGCCACTTGCGCAATTCGAAGTGAACCTGTTGACAAATCAGCATAGAAAATGATGATTGATGGAAAACAGAAAGGTCAGCCACAAAGCGGATAGGTGAGGTCCTAAAGAGTAGCAATAGGATTAGAAATTGGCATATGGATCAGTTGGCCTGACTGAATTAGCATGACCAAATAATCAAGCTTGGGCAAATAATTTAGCCAAATTATTTAAATTGGTCGTGATGGAGACTGGCCGGGGTTGGTCATGTTTAAGTCTTGATTGGTAGACAACCTCTGCATTGGAGCAATACTCCTTGGGGACTTCCTTTGGGCGATAGAAAGCCTACATCACCTTGGCCTAACAACTTGGCTTCTCCACAACCAGGTAAACTTAATCAGCCTATAGAACTTTCCTAGATTGGGCAAGGATTATGAAGGTTGTCCAATTCAATCAGACAAAATTCCGCCCACAGCAATATGTAAAGGTTTTAGTCCTGATAAGGTTACATTCAATGGCTCTGCATTGCAAGCTTACATGCATCAAAATCTATGGAGATTGTAGGAAAAATACATGCAGGTGCACATGATGTTTATCAGATCCTAGAAAAACGAAATAATCTTAGAGAAATGTTAGTCCAGATAAAGTTGCATACCGACTGCTTTACATGCTTATTATTAGTACAAGTGATAAGCAGGCGAGGAGTTTGCATTGTGTTGTTTGCTTCTTCTTTTTAATTGATAGAGAAGCTAAACACTAGAAAAGAAAGGAAAAAAAAAAAACAATCCCACATAGGATATCAGTAGAATTTACCTCTTGGGCCTGAGCCGGAGTAGCAACCTTGCCAGTCCCGATGGCCCAAACTGGCTCATAGGCGACAACTACATTTGTCCAATCAGAAATCCTTTCTGCGAGATATAAATTGATGACAGCATCGAAAGCTTCAGTCAATCTAAAAAACTGTTCAGGAAAAATTTATTGTAAGTAGGAATTATTAAGGATGTCTACTAAAATATGATAATAAGGAAAGTAAATCTAACAAGCCTGTGTGGGCTCCGAAAATTCGGCCCCGGCATCCCCGCTCGCTTTTCTTTTTATTTGGCGAGGGAGTTTTAACGGAATAAGTTCCGGGGTAAATTTTGGAAGGCAGATGGATTGTAGATAAGACACTACCCAGAAATTTCGCCCTCATTGTGCGAGGACTTTATGATCTGAGTTCTGGTTTCCTATAAGCGCAAGCCCCTATAATTAATTACCCCTCCCGATCACGAGAGAGAACTTTCGATTAAGGCTAGTCGTCAATCAGATACGTTGTATCCATAGATACGTAGTATCATGCATATAGTAACAGCAATAAACATTGGTATTTGAAAATGTTGGATTTGGAAATTGGGTTTGAATTTGGGCATTGGGAAGAGTTTGATATTTAAAATGGGAAATTTCACCATCTTGCACTTAAAGCGGATGGTGGGGGAATGGATGATGGACCCGATCAAGATCCCATGGTTTCGTCGTCCCGGGCCATCGTGGTCCCTGGTCTACTTAGTCAGAGGAGATAGTCGACCCAACCTGATAAAAGGATCCTTGTCGGCAGCCATGGGTTGCTTCGTCCAAGGGGACCTTATAGATCTGGGTTGAGTGTTTGTCTAAGAAGACAAATTTGAATCCACCTTAGCTTACAGAGGGTTTTGTGCCCTATCGATCATATCCTATTGATTCATATCTCAAGGATTTGATGCCACTAAGGAGCGTATTGGCTCTGACCATAACCGGTATTTCGTGGTGCCATTTGGCGGCAAAACCACTCGGTTCAGAGGGCCCCGGGTCGTCATAATCGTTTATCCTGCGGTGCCATTTGGCGACAAAACCGTCAGTTAGAGGACACATACCACGTCCTTACTGGCAAGAGATTGTTTGAGAATGGATCCTAGCGATATTTTCGACTAGGCATTTCGCTCTTTGTCAGCTAAAGTTATATCTGAATTTGTCCACTAGTTAATATTTCAAATTTAAATATTTTTTGGATTTTTGGATTTTGAAAATTTTTTTTGTGGGTATTTAGGTGGAGCTTTTGAATATTTGAAATAGACCCCTTCGGTTGAGATATGCCTTTAACACGGCCATCATTGGGGTGTTTGGGGTCATTTCCATTTGATTGAACCTTGTTGACCCTATCAACTTACCGATAGGAGATCAAGTTTCATAGGCATTGTGTCCTTGTTTATGAAATTTCTCTGTTAAAGGCCTTGAAGGCCTAATATGAATGTACAAAATAAATATTCTGGTCAACTTTGTGATCGCATATTTATCCGATGTTTGAACCCTGTCCACTCTTATTTACTTGTTTAGGAGGATCGGGTTTTGTAGGCTTTGTGCCTTTATTAGCGAATTCTTTTGATTATAGGCCTTGAAGGCCTAATATGAATGTACTAAAATAAATACACAGGTCGTCACAATCGTGCATTTGTTTGAAAGTTTGAACCCTATCGAATTCTATTAATCCATATAGAATGATCAAGTTCGAACTTGAATTCACTTATCAACGCGCAGCATCCCTAGACGTCACGTGTGTACTAATGACACGCTCGCCGGGGCCCTTGCGGGTTTGGGGGTATTTTATAATTAAACCCTATCGACTCCTTTTTACCTGCTAAGGAGAATCAGATTCAAATTTAATAACCCGCGCAGCATCCCTAGACGTCACGTGTGTACCAATAACACGCTCGTCGGGGCCCATGCGGGTGCTTGGGAATTTCATTGATTTGGACGTACCCCATTGTGTACCTATGTGTATACAAACTATAGTGCATGTACAGGGGTACTTTGAAATATTTGTAGTTGTGTAGATAACTATCGTTTGGATGCACACAACTTTTCATTTGATAGCTTATACATGCCTTATGTCCGCTAGTACGAGTGTTGCAGATCCGGTGGCGGTATGGTCTTGATGTTATGAGGCATCTCTTCATCTTGATGTTGACTCCCCTTTTCTCATTCACCATGGGAGGGACTTCTAGACTTTGAAATCAGTTATTGCTGCCTTGAAAAGAGCTCTTTTCAGGATCTTCAGTGTAGTAGACTTGTTATTTCGGGTGTTTGCGGGCACCAGAACTGTTTTCTTCTTAAGTAAAGAACTAAGAAGAGGCTTGGGAACATCCCTTTCTTTTTGCCAGGGGGTGTCCTCTTTCGTATATCGAGTTACCCTTGTACCCGACGTACCCGTAGGCCTTAATCATAGTTGTCGTAGGTGATACTCATACTTATGTCCACAATAATTCGTTGTGCTTATGATATACGCATTGTTGTTATCCACAAGCGGCTCGTGTTTGTTTGTAGGGATCCGTTGTATCTACTACGAGCTCCTAGGAGGTATTCGTAGGGGAGCCATTGTTCTTGCAGCACATCCACCTTTCACCAATCTCAGATGATTTTGCTGATTGTACTTGTTTACAGGAAACGGTCCTCTTTCATACACCGGGTTGCCCTTGTACCCGACGTACTTGAAGATCTTGATCACCACTGTCGTAGGTGATATCCGTGCTTGTGTCCACAGTGATTCATTGTACTTATAATACACTGTTGTTATCCACAAGTATCCATTTGCAGGGGCCCGTTGCATCTACTACGACCTCCTGGAAGTATTTTGTAGAAGATCCATTGTTTATGCATCGAATCAACCTTTCACCAATCTCAGGTGGTTTGCTGATTGTACTTGTTTGTATAGACAGATCTTCCATTATTAGATGCCATCTCAATCAACAGGCGCTTCATATTTATTCATTGCGCTAGAAATCTTGTGTCATAGCTTACATGTAGAAATTCTTGCCCATTTCTCAAGCGAGTTGCACTTAAGATTTTAGCTTGAGTTGGAACACTTGTATGATTGTTCAGATCAAGTTCGGATCGAGCTTGAGTTCAAATCTTCCGAAATCTTGTTCAATTCATGTTAGAGTTCACTTGAGTCCGAATTAGCTGCACAAGTTCACTAGTCCCTTGTATTCGATCTGGTTCAAGTTCAAAGTACATGTTCAAGCGCTTGTTCATGATCTTCTGAAGTCCTTGCAAGTTCAATTGAATGCTCAATTTGATTCGAATTTGATGTCAGTCAGATTTTATTTTATTTGAATTTTGACCTTTATAAATCTTTTAAATTTTGTTCTGATCCTCTGCTTGCGTTCAATCAAGTTTAAAAATCCACAAGTTATTGTTCATTGTTGTTCATTTGAGTGCAGGCTCTTATTATTTTTGAGTTCAAACATGTCCGGGTCCGAGTTCAAGTTCAGCGTGTTCAAATTCTGCCCAAGTCCCCTGTTTCAATGAAAACTTCGGCAGCCTCCCGACGTCTCCCCCGTTTAGGGGAAAAACCAAGAGGCAACCTTCCCCTTGACGCTACGTGAGCGCTTCAGGTAGATGTCAAAAATGACACCGCGGTCGCATGTTATATTTAAAATCCCCGCCCGCTACGTGAGCGTTTAAGGGTGTGGAGCACGAGTCAGAAAAAACACAGATTTCCCCCCTCTGCACTACATGAGTGTTCGGGGGTACTTATGTATACATAAAAAAAGTTTATTTTTTTATCCAATTCGCCGCAAGCGTCGCACCGGTTTTCCTTCCTACAACGCTACTTGAGCGCATATGGGAGTTTGCCGGCTCGTTGCAAGCATTGAAGAGGGATCCTTAAGACGTCGCAAGCATCACACCGATTTCCCGCCCTACAACGCTACGTGAGCGCGCAAGTGGTTTGCCGACCAGTTGCAAGCATCGAGAAAAAAATCTTAGGTGACTGTCCGCCTCGCCGTAGGCGTCGGACTAGCTTCCCTTCCCACAACGCTACGTGAGCGCGTAGGGGGCGCTAGTTCATCGCGAACGTCGAGAACGAAAGTTTGAGTTTAGAATTTATACCTTCGGGACCGGCGAACCGGTGGTGAAGGGCACGGATGTCGAGGCGGGAGAAGGGCTTTTGCAATTTTTTTATTAATCTTAGTTAATTATAATTAATAATAATTAAATTTAATTAATTATAATTAATCACGATTAACAATAATTAATTAAAAATGACATAATTAATTATGATTAAATTTAATTAATCATAGTTGATTAAAAATCATTTTAATTAATTATAATTAACTTAATTAATTAACATTAATTACAATTAATTAAAATTAATATAAATAATATTTTTTTTATTCGATTTGAAGGATTTACGGGATTTGGCCGAACAAGCGCTCGGGAGGTAGAAAGTTACCTTCATAAGCAGCGAGCTCCTGTTCTGGTTCCGATCAAAATGTCGGACTTCCGATCAGAGAGGAGGGGAAAGTCGTTCAAGGAGGCGAAGTCAAGCAACCATGAACAGAGTCGGAGAAGCGAGCTCGGCTTCTTGCTTCCGATCAAAAGTGCGTAACTTCCGATCCTTCAGGCAGGGGCGGCGTCAGGCAAGGTCGGACAACCACGAAAGAGGCGAAGAAGCACGCGTGAGGGAGAAGGTTGTCTCCACAGCGAGCTCCCGTTCCTGCTTCCGTCAAAATGTCATATCTTCCGTTCTGACGGGAAGGAAAGTTGTGGAAGGAGTCAAACAGCAAGGATGGAGGTAGGGCTTGGTTCCTTTCTCTCTTTTTCTCTCTCGCTCTCTTTCTCTTGGCTGATCGAAGGAGCAAAGTCGCACGACCAAGAAGGCGTCGAAGTAGTGACGGGAAGAGAGTGGGAGCAAGAGTTTAATCGGAGAGGAAGGAGATTGGGAGAGAAATCGGAGGGCCGGTGCCGAATGAGAGGGATCGGAGCGAGGCCGAAGGCCTTGTTTTCTTCGGCTTTTTAACGACGCAAGAGCGTCGTGTGGGCGACGAGGGAGCGAAATGAAGTGAGTTCGGCGCCGCTGCAGAGGGATAGGTGACGGGATTTGAGCAGGATTTGCAAGATGGCTACGACAGAATGCGGGATTTGAGCAGGATATGGGCGGCAGCAGGTATGATGACTTGGCATTTTTTTATTTTCTGTGGAGGTCAATAGCCTGCCCCTAACAATCTTTCGACTTGCAATGGAAGAAGTGCGGTTGAACAGCAGAACCAGGATCATCTAACCAAAGGCAGTATTTTTTTTTTTTTTAAAGCAAAAATAAAGAAAATGATTTTGAAACAAAATAAAATACAACAGAGAATCAGTTGTTGCATAAGCAGCATATCAAAGCAAGATATAAGTTCATAAAAAACATAAATAAAAGAATGATATAAAAGTTGTACATGACTAGAAAATGCAAATCACCTGCAATAGCTTTTGTTTGTGCAGCAACTACGTCCACAGTTGACCCTGCTTCTCGTTGCTCAAGAGTCTCACCAACACAAGCAATCACTTTCAAACCTTGAGAGAGGGCATATGCAACTTTATCTCCAACAAACTACATTATATTAAAATTAGACATATAACATGGTTAGAAAGCAGTTGAGAACCACTAAGCTAATAAGAGGTAGAGGAGTTCCACATGGAGCAAGGACATACTAATATTAGGAAAAGCTAAGAAATGTATTACAATATATATACATTCATGAAAAAATGAATTAGCATGAAATCACCTCATTGGATTCGCCAAGCAAAGCCCTCCTTTCAGAATGACCGATAATTACCCAGGTAACACCAAGATTTACCAGCATCTCAGCGCTGTATGAAATAGAGTAAAAACTAAATTAGTGAAGTAATAAAACACAGATAGATATCAGGTTTAAACGTGATGATAGGACTGATCAATTGCATGGCGGACAGCTTAATAGTTAATATAGATGCAAATTTTGTTTCTTGGCTCTCCCTAGCTCCATGCTCTATAGCTAGCTTCATAGCATCGCGATAATAGGTACAAAGAACACTGTATGATAACATCTGAAGGTATTAATTCCCTCCCGTCATTTTTGAACCGAATGGTTCCATGAGTAGCCCCAATTTTGTCCAACTAGGCCTTTGGTTGATCTCTAGGCGCACATTAGGTAATCTAACGCAAAAGTTCTGAGGGGTTTTCTTATTGCACAATTTCTAGAAATCTTGGAGTTTCTGTACTGCTCGACAAAAAATAAAATAAAATAAAATAAAATAAAAATGCTCTAGAGTATGGCTCCCAACATGGGGGAAAATTATTACGTCCGGTGTCCGGATTCGTCCGGACATCAATCCAGATGCGCCACATCACCCAAATACACCTGGGGCCCAGTGTATCCGGGTGACGTGGCGCGTCTAGATTGGTGTCCGGACGGTCCGGTCACCGGACATAATAATTCGCCCAACATGGGAGCCACCAGACTAACATAAAATAACCTGTGGTTGGCCTGGCATTAACCCCAACAACAGAGCCAACACCTAGGTTACAACATCATCATATCATAGAGTTATCCTACTAGTTGGGGCCTGCCTTGTGAATTTTTTTTTTCTTTCATTCACTCGTGATAAGTGTTGCTTATGATTATAAATCTTTTTCGGCAACTTTTATACAAGTTGTCTTTGATATACCTATTTATGCATCTTCATGGCGGTGTCTTCTAAACATGGTTGAATCCAAGCCACCTCGATTATTTTTCACTATCTTATCTCCAATGCGTGTTACTCCAATAGTTTTTTTCATCTGATTATTTCCCTATCTTTCCAAGTTCTATCGTCCATCCTAATATTTATATTTCTATCACTCAATTTACCTATCAGTGACTTCTTTATCACCACCATCACATCATTCATAATCATTAGACTTATCCAACTATTTGGGACCCAATTGCTCGATATTATAAATCTATTATGCAGAAATTGTATCCATGTTATCTTTGATTACCAAATTTCTTGCCAACTCTTCCACATTATTTTTATGCACATACCTTATTTGTGCATCTTCTATCCATAGTAGTACCTAAAACAATTAAGACTATCATTCAATAGCTTATATCCAATGCATGCTACTCCCATAATCCTTTATGTAGAATCTTTTCTCTATTTATCTTCTCTAGTTTTAACATCCATTTAAATATTATATTTCCATTGCACTAAACTTAGCTAACAATAACTTCTTTATCAAAATCATGATGTCATAATCATTAGACTTATCCAATTATTTAGGATTTAGATTATGAATTCTTTTTATCCATTCATTTTTTACTGTTACTTGAGACTGTAAATCTATTTTTGCATAAACTTTTTGAACTTCTATACATACAAACTTTAATTTATTGAATTTTTTCTAGTCTCTCGATACTATTCTAAATACACATCTTATTGGTGAATCTTCTTCCTATAGTTGTACTAAAGCCACTAAAGATTATATTTCATTAGTTTATCTAAAATACATGCAACTCCTACAATCCTGTCAAATAACCATTTCTCAATATATTCCTAACTCAACTTAGCCATTAGTGTATTTTTTATCACCATCATTATATTGTTATAATCACTAGGCTTCTCCAACTATCTAGGATCCATTATTTTATTATATTCTCCATTTATTTCAATTGAGTGTCGCTTGAAATTACAATTCTATTTTACACAACTTATATCCATGTTATCTTTGGTCTACTGATTTTTCTCTCCAATCACTCCAAATAATTTTATCTACACATCTTATCTTCAAACTATAGTAGTACCCAAGCCATTTAAACTTATATCGTTTACTAACTTATGGCTTATCTCCAATACACGCCTACTCCCAAAATCATTTTCATATATCATTTTTGAATACTTCAATCTAAACTTTATCATACATCTTTTTTTTTTCCACGCTCAATTTAAATATTGTTGCTTCTTTATCACCAAATATATCTAATAATAATACATCGAGTATAATTACAATTTTTTTTAAAACTCACTGGTTTCCTCTTATCTCATAATACTCCTGAGACACATCTCTATTTAAACTTGGTGTTAACTCAAAGAGTTATATGATATTCTATGTCAATATTCTGTTGTATGACACATCACAAGTAAGTTTGCTAATCATATATTTAGTCTTTGTTCTAAAAATCTTAAACCTATTACCTAATAAACATTTATACTATTATCCTAACTTTTTAGTTTCTTCAACATAGGTCTCAACAATTGAAACCAAACGAAAAAAAAAATATAATATAATAAAGTACCTTAATTTGAATATCCTATCTAAACATAACTATGATCAATAAAAGAAATAAATAATTACTGTGATCTTGAATGCTATTATGTTATGAGTAAGATATTTTTGGCCACTCAACAACTACTAATTTTAATCAAAGCCCCATAACGGCCTTTACCAGTTACCAGCTTAAACATATTTTAGAGAAAGCCATTCTTTATTCGTAAGGACAAAATCAATTCTTTTGATGCTCTAACATGCCTTCATAAGAATAAAAATCATAAGAATGCCTTTCCTGTACTCTATTACCCTTTTCTCAGCACAAAAATCACCTTCATATTAGATATTTTGATTCCAACATGATCTTTTTAGGTCTAGGTACAAATACCCTCTTCCTAATTTTAATGTATAACTCGTAAGTTTGATTCAACTATACAACAACATCAAGCCTTTATCCCACTACGTGGGGTCGGCTACATGAATCCTTTTTCTCCATTGTGTCCTATTAAAAGTCAAATTCTCGTTTAAATCTAATAAATAAAGGTCATTCCTAATATTTTCTAACCAAGTCTTTTTAGGTCTACCCCTACCTTTCTTAACATAAGTCAAATCTAATACCTCTACTCTCCTAACCGGGTCATCGCAAGGCCACCGTTTTATGTGACCAAACCATCTAAGGCGACTTTCTCTAATCTTATCTTCAACTATAATTAACATAATTTAATTATCCCTATTATTCTTAAATCTAAGCACCAAACTACTATCCAATAATATCATTTTTGTCTCCAAGATTCAATTAAATATATTTCTTAATAATTTATACTTATATTCATCTGGACATAAGTCATTGACCATTGAACCGACTTGATCCACTCTCAAATCAAAACTAGCTTCCTTAGAAGTCAACTAAAGCTACACATAACAAGAATCCGCTTGAGGCTACATTGCTAAAAAGTTTCCTAGGAGCTTGAATTACCATAGTACTTTACTCTAAGCTGTTAAACTTAACCCAAAGGCTCGAGATATCATCCATTCAAGAATATTTGCTTGAAATATTGGTCAACATGATGAGTGTACTTTCCCATAGTAGCAACTAATCGACAAGAAGTTTTCGTCTAAAGAACCCATACAGGTTACTCAGCAAAGGCACACATCAACAATACATAATTGATTTATTCACTTATAGTAACTTCCAACTTACCAAGTGAATTCTTTGATCTCAAGTAATTCCTATCAATCTTTTCAAAACAACGAGAATTCTCCACAAAAATCCATAAAAAAACAAGAAAAATAGTAGATAAATTGTATTATTTGATGAAAAAGAAACGGAAAATATCAAGGTACAATTGATCCTCTATTCGAGAGGAGGATTTATCTCTCCCCATTCTCTAGAGGCTGACCTAAGAGAGATCTCAAAGTTCAGCCAAATTCAAGATGCCCTAACCCTAGGAAAACAAACTATTTAATGCATACAATCCAAAAGAAAATCTTTAAATAATCCTTATATTCAAATTTCCCTCTAACATCCCTCCAAAAATCTTCATATTCCGACTACTGGAGCCTACGTTTGAGCGGCATGCAGGGGAGGTGGACGAGTTTCGCCTCTATCTCCGCGAGCCTGTCCTGTATGGACCGACTGGACCGGTCTAACAATAACCCCCTTCCAAAGACCCACCTTATCCCCAAGTTGGAAAGATGTCACTCTCCTCAATTTACTTGTCATCACAAATGATGAGAACCTGAAGAATTCATTCCTTACACCTGTTCCCCGTTGTATACCCCTCGTCACATCTAAAATAGAGCCTCTTCACCCTCTTCTCCTGTAATTCAGTTTATGTGAACTTCTTGAAGTTGTCCCCAGGTCTTCCTCCTACAGTCTTCTCCTTCAAAGTCTCCTAAAGAGTATTCGGTGTTGCTGTCAGTCTCTCCCCCTCCATCAACCTGTTGACGGTAAAGTACATTTCCATCTTGTAGATCCAACCATGGGCATCATTGTGAAACTTCTTAAGTAAAAGAAGCAAAACTCTTAAACATCGATGCGTCTTTTGGTGTAATGGTTGAAATTTTATTTAAGAAACTCTGCAGTTAAACGTGCTCATCCCGGAGAAATGCTAGGATGGATTACCTATTGGGAAGTTATACAAAAAGGATAAAATCGTACGACTCTTAGGCCAAAGCAGATAATATCTTAATAGTTAAGAGTTTGAGCTATTATAAATGATATCAAAGCAATACACCAGCTGGAAGATGGGAAATAAGTGTCATACAAGACAAGATGTTACGCCATGGGAGCCACCTCTTGAAACCTGTATGGGAAAAAGTGCTACATGATGGAAGCCACCACTTAATCTTGTAGGGGTCACCTCTAAAATCCTATATGCATGATGGATTATTCTGGATAAAGAAGCTGACAAGGACGTCAGTTACTTAACTGGAGGAGATTGAGAAACCCATTAAATAAAAGAAGCTAAAGTCTAAAACATCGATATGCCTTTTGGTGTAATAGTTTGAATTTCATTTAAGAAACTCTACATTTAAGTGTGTTCATCCCGAAGCAATTCTAGGAGATAGGTGACCTACATGGAATTTACAAAAACAAGACAAAATCATAAGGCTCTTAGGTCAAAACAGATAATATCTTAACAGTTAATAGTTTCGGTTGTTATAATCCTCTCCCTCAAAAATAAGCATCTTCAGCTTCCTCACCCTCAGATCACCTCTGTTCCATATATTCCCTCCAAAATTTCCCATTCCCCAAGGGGTGGTTCCCCCTAAGTGTCACAATCATCCCTTCTATGTTCATACCCAAATCTTTCATCAAATTCTAGCATTCTCCTTTCAAATTCAGCAGCCCTTGGATCATAACAACACCCCCCCCCCCCCTTAAATTCAGCCCCCTTTGATCATAATTACCCCTTATGCTTTCAAATACCGCCCCCCTCTCCTCTCCAATTCAGCACCCCTTCATTCTTGCCCTACCCCCTCTTGCCTCTCCCCATACCGTCTTCATGGCCTCTCCCTAGAAATAAGCTCTATGGGAGGTATTATTTCCTCTCCTTTTCGAATCTCCACCTACTGATCTTCTCTTTACCTTATTGGATTAGAGTTTTTCCCGCTTCCTAGGTTGTCGGAGATTTCCCTTGCTTCTGAAGATGCCGTTTTAGGTTGGCCCTTGAGCAACTTCTTCAACATCTCTCTCAAGATAGAAAATTTTTCATGCATCTTCTTGTGGATGACTAAAATTTGACTTTTGACCTCTGAAAGTTTAGTGTGAAGATATGAAATTTTTTATTTCAACTATCCGATCTCCCCTTCAAGACGTTCTTCCAAAGAATACACTTTCTTGGCGACCATCAATATCCGGATTTTTGTTAGACTCAAAAATCTGGATCTCGACCCAAAAAAATAGAAAAAACTCCCTTTTTCAAACAAAATTCTGCTGTAGGAATTCACAAAAACAGCCTAAAAAAAATTCTGAAAAGCTGCTCTGATATCAATTTGATATGAAACACTTATAGTCAAATAATTCCTATCAATCTTTGAAAAACAACGATAATTCTCCGCAAAAATCCACACAAAATCAGAAAAACAGTAGATTATTTGTATTCTTTGATGAAAGGGAAACCGAAAATACCAAGATACAATTGATCCTCTATTCGAGAGGAGGATCTATCTCTCCCAAATCGCTAAACGCCGCTAGAGCCCAAACAAAACCTAAGAGAGGTATCAAATTTCAACAAAATTCATGATGCCCTAACCCTAGGAAAACAAATTATTTAATGCATACAATCCAAAAGGAAATTTCTAAACATCCTTACATTCAAATTTCCCTCTTGCATCCCTCCAAAAACCTTCCTATTCTGACTACTAGAGACTGCAATTTGAGCGGCACGAAGGTAAGGCAGACAAGTTTCGTCTCTATCTCAGCGAGTTGGTCCTTCAAATTGCGGCACACAAGTGAGGCAGACGAGTTCCACCTCTATCTCACCAAGCCAGTCCAGGACCTGCTGGGCCGGTCTAACACTCTCCCACCACATAATCAGCTAAAGTGGGAGCCCCTATCATTGTATTAAGTAATCAACTTTATAGTATTGAACCTGAGATATCTGTCAACTATAAAAAAGCGATCAAAGAATACACATAGGCATAAAAAAAATTTAGGACTTGGAACTGAGATATTTCTCTCTAAATTGTGTTTACTTGACTTGGTTTGATCCTCTTTTTATAGTATGAGGGGTTAGGTTGAGTTCTAAATAAATCAATTTTTCAAGAGACTTTGTTTCTTTCTTTCATTTTGCTCATATGTTGATGTGATTCATTCCACAAGTATGATCTATGTTATCTTTCACCAAATAACTTTGGGATCAACACACTCTTAGGTCTGGTAAGCACAAATATGATGAAACCATAAACCAAAACATGGATCATCCAAACAATTGCTAGAGGTCACCGCACAATGAGCAGACAAATGATCACAAAACTTCAAAAGAGTTATAACAGATGGACAGCCATCCAATGAAGATGATCCAAAACATCTTCAAGCATTTTCCATAAGCTCCACTTCCTTCGCTTCATGGATGATAATATACCGTTTCCATGATGGAAACTGAAATCGCCTAACTATGAGGATTGCTGGAAAAAAAGTACCGCTAAGGCTCATCTTCTTTATCAACCCACAAAGAATAAGGCTCAACCAATAAAAACTTTTCCATTAACATCGTGGAGGCTCAGCCGTTGTTGAAGTTCAATATATATGTGTAGAACTCCTGCTCCTGAAGTTGGATATCGCCGACCATGTCCCTCATTTTGAGCAGACTATTTTTCTCCTCACCATTTCAAATGCATACCACCGACTATTCACCGCCTTAATCCATTGTGGTGGTCCTCCCACCTTCCACCGTGAAGTATTACTTTCTTTGCAAACTTAAAACATTATCTATTACTCAATTCATCGAATGCTTTGAAGCTATTAAAAAACTCTATGCACTTCTGAACAAGAGACAATGGTCGTACATTTTTCCAACATTTCATTACTCATTTTTAGAGATAAATGAAGAAATGTGCAAAATCATGCTATCATTTTCGCTTAGACAACACTTACCCAAGACCTTCACAAATTTCATATTAGTTATAATCTTTACTTATAAGCAGCCAAAAACATTAGATAGGTTGCTTGAGTTGGCAATAACCACCAGATTAGCATTAAAGAGTTCAATTACATGATTTTCGCTTTTAAGCCTTTCATTTCGAGTACTCTAAGGATTTTGCAGCAACAACCTTGAGATCATTAAGAACGCAGTGTCATCATCAAGATAAATTAGCAGAAAAGCTATAACACCAAAGAGGATATCATCCTGAAAAAAGTGAAATGGTAACAACAACCTTTGATACCTCAAAAAGAGAAAGGTCACCTCAAGATCAAGGTCAAAATGTAGTATACTCCTCTCTGAGTATCGCTAGTTGAAGCGGTCGAACTATTCATGATAAGGATTATTTTCATCGTCCATTATAGATGTGCTCGAAGTCGACTTCTTATGACTCATCTAAATATGCGGTCATTTATAAATATCACAATTTTGAATTTTGAAAATACGATGCGAGTTAGGAGAGTCCCCATCAATATTTTATTACTCATTTTAGAGGGAGATGTTAAATTTGTAATATCTCTGCTTGTTGGCCCTCAAGGAGTGCTTACCTCAGACCTTCAAAAGGTCCTTTTTATTATTCACTCTCCACTTATAGCAACCAAACACATCCGTCAAGTTGATAGAGTTGCAATAATCATATTAACATTAAAGAGTATTATTGCATGATTTTGGCTTGTAACCCTTTCAATATTAGCCCTCAGAATATTTGCATTGACATCCCTGGGATCATCAAAACAAGGAATGCCATCATAAAGACAAGTTAGTCGAGAAGTTGTAACAGAGGGTATCTCCCAGAAAATGTGATAGAGGCACCATGACCTATACTCCTATTTGAGTGTAGATAACTGAAATTGTTGGTGCTTTTTGCAATAAGATGCTTCTTCAATGTCCATCATCGACGAGCCCCACACTAACTTCTTGAGACTCGTCTAAGATCACAATATATACGAAGAATTGCCACTACCTATGAAGTCTTTTTATCCCTTATAGCCATTATGTCACTAACAACACCAATCAAGATTGAGACTAAATTATAAGTTGGATGATCATTATGATATGGTAGCAGGATCCAAGGGAGAAATTTCAACCCCTCTTATGGGGCTCAATGAAGAATTAATTCATTATGTCAGGAAACCAATTAAAGAAATGATTAATTAGGAAAAAAATTCTACATTAATCCAAATCAAAGAGGGCAATATTTCCTAATTGAATCCAAATCAAAGACGAAAATATTCCTAATTGAATTCAAATTAATGGGGGAAATTAATAAAGAATGAAATCTGTTTTGGAGGGAATTTAAGAGATTATTTAATGAGGGGTCTAGGGTTATTTTTCTTCATGCATGTTTTATTGAGTTTTCTGCTATAATTTTTTTTCTATGAGAGCTTCCTAGTAGCGTCTAGGTTGATTGGAAGGGACAACCTACCTCTCTATTTGTAGATCGCTTGTATCTTTTTTTCTTGTTGAGTTATTAATAAAAAAAGCCACTATTTCCTCTAAATCTGTTATTTTTCTGTGAATTTCCTGCTATGTTTGCTGAAATTGATTCCAAGGCGTATCAAATTGGTATCAGAGCGGTGTCCCAGACTGAAAGCTAAAGTCCCCATCGCTAATTTTTGCTGAAATTTGTATAGATCTCATTTCCTCTTCCTTAGCATGTAACCTGTTATATAACCAAAAAAGTAAAAATTGCTTGTTTTGCTACCCACAATTTGGCAAGACTTCTTACTTCCGTATAATTATAAACCATGATGTTATTTTAAGCCTCTCTTTCAAAAACATATATATATATTTGAATAGCTTTTATATTTCCAAAATCCATCCCCAAGTCTCCTTATGTACAATCTCTTTTATAACTCTCCTAAAATTGATATTACAATTATTTTAATACAACAAGCCATATTGGATGATTACTTTCAATTCAACTATATAATTCCAATCTACTTCTTTAAGTGCCTATCTTAAAAAAAAAAACGTATTTATGCCTTTATGTTGCAAAATCTCATCCAACAGCAATTATTTTGTTATTGATTTCCTTGTACTAATAGGATATAAACACAAAACTAATATTCTACATTGATCGGTTAAACTTTCTCCATGAATGACCTAACAATAACTAAGAAATAAATCTTTTATGAACAAAGAAAAAAGTCATTGTCATTTGATATCTCCATTTTGAAAATAACTACTCGTTATTCTCATGTTTTTTAGTACGTAAAATTAAATAACTATTACTTTGCATATATTATATAAAACCTGAATGTGACAAATAATAAACCATTAGAATAAAAAGAAATAATATTTGCTTTGTTGACTGAATTAGCTTAAGGAAAGGGATGAGCATATTTTCTTGAGATTCATCACACAAAGCTTCAGTGTTGTTTCACGTAGATGAGAACTTTCATGCACCCGATGCATTCATCACCATGCAAATAAAAAAGGAGTAGATCAAATAGAGCATGACATGCATGAATAGCATGCGTTAAAAATTTGCATGAAAATGCAGGTAAGTATAAAAGTGCTTATCTCATATGTTTTGCTTCTCTATTAAAGGCTATTTTAGACTGTTAACCATTCAAGTAGCTGCAACTTAGCCCTAAACATACCATCACAAAACAACATTTGAAAATAATATTTTTGATTGCGACTTGATAGAGAAAATATGGAAAACAGTACTTGGAATAAATAAACCTTACCTGACCTCCCCAGTGTAAGCACCTCCTTTCTTTACCCAGCAATTTTGTGCAGCAACATGAAAATCAGAACGCAAGAGACTTTGCACCAGAGGCAGAAACACAAAAGGCGGGCTTACAACAACATCTAAGATAAGACATGAGAACTATATCTCAAAGGTCCATTCACTTAAACGAAGTCAGAAAGCATGAACAAATAAAACCAACGTGAAAATAGATGCTGTTTACAATATAAATGGGAATGTTTAGTTGTAAGCTGTTAGCAAAAGGAGTGTTCTAAATCTTACTGGGTCTAGGTAGTTAGATAAAGTAACAAGCCATTATAAACAAAACAGGAAAAAAAGCATTAACTATGCAATCTTTTTGGTGCTTTCAGGTTGAATTCAATTGCGATGCTTAATCTCAACGAAGTTCATGGCTGCTTATGTTGGTTTTCAAATTGGCATGTAACCCAGGAGCAACCCTCATTCTTTCTCAGAGAAACTTGAGATCAACAACAACAAATTTCAGTTGTGCACAAAATATGAGAGAAAGAACAGAAACCAACAAGAATGAATGAATGGGAAGAAAAAAGGGTCGGCTAAAGCTAATATGGCTATAAATTGTAAACAATATTTGTACTAATTAGAGATAACACAACATCCGGCACTCAACCGACAATAATGAATGATGAACTCATAGAGCGGAACCAATGAGGTAGGGGAAGAGGTTTAATGACAATGAACCCATCTCAAATTGTTGGGATGGGGGTAGTTGAGCTATTGAATCTTAGCATTGAAGTTCAACTTAATAAGGATAAGTAGTTTTATTTATCAGTTCAATAACCTTTACTTTTGACAATATGTGTTAAATTTTCCATCAAGACAAAGGGTCCGTATCAAAACCATTCCACAATATCATTCAACATACAAGGATAAACTTTATTATCTCAGTTTGAGATTCAAAATAGAAAATGGCTAATTCTTAGTGCTCAAGTTTAATTATTCCGAAAAACATATCAAGTGCAAGAAGGGAGGTCATAGCGCATACCAACAACATCCTGTGAGGGGACCTTGGCATCATTCAGAATTGCAACAATTTTCTTGACCTCCTCCGTTGTTCCATTCTGCACAAAACTTTAAAGTCTGATAAAAACCCTTCGATCTGATATAATTACATGGAAATCAGAAAAATTATAAGTTCCGACATTAGATCACATAGCTTCGAAGGTTGCATCTAACGCGTAAATAAAAAACTAGGGCTCCAAATACTCGGAATAAAAATCAGATTCAGAGACGCAAAGACCCGGATCCAGGAAGACGTCTGCATCCGTGATCGGATGCAGCAAAACAAAAGAACCGATAACCAAATCATACAGCTAAAAGGGGAAAAAATGCATAAACATGGTGAAGCGTTTTAACTTGTGAGTCCAGCCAACGATTTCAAACAGTTGTAAGTGACTAAAAAGTGATAAGATAGACGATCTAAGCCACAAGAAAAAAGAACTGATTCAATCACTGATAGGAGGGAAGAAGAACAGCATGTACATTTACAATTGGGAAAAATAATAATCAAATCATACACTACAATTAAAAAAATGCATAAACAGATTTAGGAGTATGGACTTGCGCTTCCGGCGAACAAATAGGTAAACCATCTAATAGACGACCGAAAGGAAAAAAACATGAAGAAGAATGGATTCAATTACTGATAGGATAGAGAAATGAACAGCGTACGCATTTCCAGTTTCCACCGACGAAGAATTTCCTGCCCATCGCTGCTGCTATGAGGAGAAGATCAACTCCAATCCTTCGCTTTCGTCTGGTCGAGAAATTGAGAATGGAAACCGATAGCCCAAAATCTGACTTTGTAACAATGGTTTGTATATTGCAGGATCCAGGTAATATAGTTTTTTACTATTATACCCCTGCACATTGTGAAATCATCACTAGAGGTCAAAAAGACTCCATAAGTCCATTTTGAGTCGGACCTGATTTGATCCGGGTCTAAACGGGTTAATCCGAATCCGATCCAATTTTACAAACGGGACGGGATTTCTAATCCAGACCCGACCCGTGCGGGTTGCCTGGTTAATCTGACCCAACCCACGACCCGTTTATAAAATACAGGGCGATGGTTGCGCCAACGTACGAGCGATCTAGGGCGGGGGGCAAGACTAGATGAGACCAGGTGAGACACTAAGACTGCGGTCTTGCGGTGTCCGGGCGAGGCCAGGGGCCAGCACTAGCTTGCGACAGTGTTAGCAGAGTGCGGGGGAGGACCGCGGAGTCCGGGCGAGGCCAGGCCAGCGCTAGTGTGCGAGCGGACACGAGGGCTTTACGCGAATCCTGGTTAAAACCAGCTTGACGCGAGTAAAAATCGGGTTGTTCTCGTGTTGCTGGTTCAACCCTCGTTTTTTAAAAGGGTTGGAATTCCGAACCCGAACCCGAACCCGACCCATATGTTAAACGGTTTGACCTCAACCCGAAATTTTTTGGGTCGGATTTTGGGTTAGGTCAGATTTTGACACCCTTAATCATCCCCAAGGGTTTTCCTCAAAGTTTCGGAGCAGATGGTATTTAGCAGTAAAAAAGTATTCATATTTAGATGAAAATTTTAGATAAAATTTTTTACGCTATACATATAAGAAATTTGCAAATATGTGTGCTTTTAAAATTAATATTCATTTTTACTTAGATTTAACTATAATGTTGTATATTGGTATTATCTAACATAGAAGACTTATATGAACTCAACATAATTAAAAAATAAAAAAATAATAATGAAATTATAAGCAAATTCTGCATCTCATTATCTTAGTCATCTCCTACAAGGTAATGTAACATATTACTTGACTCAAGTTAATGAGAAATTATTCTGTACATAGACCGGATGCAGAATGTTATTCGTAGACCAACAAGAATTCGTCATGTCAACACTACCGAGTCGCAATACCAAGCGGTATTGAGTAGTACCGAGCACAGGGGTGACGTGGCGCATTCTAGTTGGTCTCCGAATGGCGTTCGGCATCCACACTCAATAATTAATCCAAGTTAACTACCCCCTTTTTGTCTATTGAGTTATAGATGATAGACTTTAATGATGTTCACCATTTTGTCAATTCATTTGTGAGTGATAGACTAAGCTCAATCAAAGCTCTATATGCAAATGCCTAATGAACTCCTGCTAAAAATAACTTAATTTGATATTTAGATTTGATGCTAAGCTCTGAGGTAAACTATGGAGCCTAACAATTTCACAAAAGAATAAGTTTCAACGTGCATTACATCAAAAATCTTTTTCAGGGCACAAAATGGGCCATCTTCGAAAAGTGATCGATCACCACAATAATCAATTCAATGCCGAGATGACATCTTGGCAAGCTAAGGACAAAATATAAGACAGATCCTCACAAATTGAATTTTGGATGTGGAATGTATTAGCCCATGTTTTGGGAATGGTCTCAGGTATGTACTAAAAAGTCGTTTTAAAAGACAATAAGAAAGCTGTCTCAAATGAAACCTAAACATCACAATGCATTTTTTTTACAATTATCAATAATGAACTGTACAATTGGCTAATCAATTCAGCCTTAAGTCTAATATGACAGACTAATTAAGATTGGTATTAACTTAAGCGATCTATGTTTCGATATTAGTGATTCTATGGAAAATGTTGATGTGATATCTCAAATGGGAAAATTGATTATATATTTTTATAAATATAAACATTAGAACTCCAAAGAATGTGATTTCATCAAAATGATTAGGGTCAAACTAACATGAACATGTTTTTTGTTTTTTTTCTAAACCAAATTTTTTCCAAAAAAAAGGGGGATTACAACAAGAACCTAAAAACAGCCGAAGTCAAAAAAAAAAAAATTCAGAAAAAAAAACTTGTAAGCAAACTCAACAAGAAAATTGACAATCAAAGAAGTAGGAGCAAAGGAGCCAACACCGGACTTAGGGAATGGCAACCCCTTGCAACCACCCCACAGCCAGGCACATACCATCAATTAGTGATAAACAGTCCAAAAACATCATCAGCCTACAACCCACACAAGCAACCACCAATCAGAGGGGCTTACTGCCAAGGTTACTAACAAGCCTGGGCCAACTGGAAGGTAAACAAGGAACCGCCTCATCATCATCCAAAGTGCCAAAAAAGCTCACGACATCGAAATGAAAGTAAACCCAAAAACTATTTCTTCTTAGATTTACTTTTATGTCTCTTGCCACCACCATTGTACCGCTTGATCAACAACACACCCTACCATGAAACTATATATATCATCATTTACATGGTCACCAAATCCAAAGTAGAGTTATTCAAAGACTGGCCAGATGGGTTTTCAAATCTGCGTTAGACATAACATAAATAAGAATCTCAACACACTCTGCAAATCCCTTCCAGACATTCACAATAGGAGACAAATCTAAATCAACATCATCAAGAGGCATGACAACTCATATATAGAGAAGATATGTAGTCTCAGATTTGGGAAAGAGATTTGGGAAAGAAACCCATATATGAATAATGGGGGATTCAATTTGAACATCAAAGGTAGGAGACTACTTGAAAACTTTCATAAAATAATTATTCACAAAGTAGGAATGGTGAGAAAAAATACGACAATAATCTAAGGCATTCACAATTTTGATCAGAACATGCTTAGGGTTAAGAATAGTGACCAAAAATTAATCATTTAGCTTGAGGTTAAATAAAAATTTGTGAATAGCCTCAAGAGAAGGCCTACGAGACAGAAATTTGCCTACTAAAGCAAACTCAAAAGGAGCTGCAAGTGCCAAAACTGCCTCATTGGAAATCCATAACGAGGGCATCCAACGAAATGAAATGATTTTGAGTTTCAAAAAATTTGAGGAAGAAGAAGAACAACTCAATAAAGCGTCATGAAAGGACCTAGAAGAAGGATTGTCCACCAAAAAATTGGGATCTTTAAGCCGTTTGCCCTCCATCGAAAAGACGAGGAGATGGAAACCAAAAAAGAGCAGCAAAAACTACGAAAAACACAAGGAATTATGGCACGAGACTTTCCTGAGAAGATCTGAGAGCACGAACACATCGACAGAAAGGGGAGCGCCATATAGAAACCCTAGCAGAGCACATCGCGGAAATATATTGTTAGTAAATAAACTAACATGAACATGTTTTAGATAAATTATTGTGCAAAATTAGGGCTGGATAAAATAACAATAATATCTCACCAATTTTATATTAAGTTGCTATCTTTGAAAGTAAGCAGTCGTTACAAATGACTTTGTGAAATGAAGGTCTACGAATGACCTAGCAACTCTAGGAAGTTTGAACATTTTTGGAGAAACTAGTATGGCATGGGAATGAGCACATATAAGCATGGTCGAATGAGGTGGATGCTTTTGAAAGGGGCTCGTCAGCTATGTTGACAATGGAGCTATTGTTACTTCAACTTTTTCCTTGTGCGCGTCAAAATTTGCTACGTGCAAATTTTACAGCAAGATAGTGCTATCATGTTGGTTTTTATTTATTTTATTTTTTAATGTCAAAATATAATTTAATAAAAAATTCGATCTCAAGATTAATTAAGGCTTCATTTGCAATGATCTCTTTATTACTTCTTAAATCAATGTTTTAGCACAAAAATTAATTTCTTTACTGCTTCTTTGAACATTTTTTTAAAAAAGCATGGCTACTGGTCACTAATTCGTGTCGGATCCTTTGTTCAATTTTTAAGGATTGCACATATATATATCATAATCTTTATTTTCATTTAAAATGAGTGCATTGTACCTTTCAACATTTCTAAACTTGTCGAAATGATCCTTTGTTCCCTCTTTCTCCTATTCTATGTGTTTTGCATGAACATATCAAGATTGTTGACAACATCTCCTCATAGCCCAATCTAATTGTCGTTGCATGCCTTCCATGTGGAAATACATATCTTCTTCTCTTCGTCTGAGATTATACATTTATATTGCATTTTAGAAGTATACTACAATCTAAATAATTAAAATAAAGTTGTGTATACAAGAGATAACAATTGGGCAATAGTTGTTAGATGATGGTGGTCAGATGATGATGGTTGAACGATGGTTGTTGTCAGAGGAGATTTTCGGCATTGACCGTTAGACAAAACTCTAGAATATTTCATATCATTAAGCTATCTATAATTTATTTTCTCTCAAAGTTAATTTGCTCAAATTTAAATTCAATGGGTTCTAAATGCATATAATTCTAAAACTTCCAACTCAAGTATTGCATCAAGATTTGTGTTTGATCAGATTAATTTTTGAACAACTTATCATTTGCTCATGTTTTTGAAATTTGAAATTCAAATCGTTCAAAAATAAATTAAACTTTGAAAATGTTAGCTACATAAAATCATAAATTATGAAGCATGCTCAATCCATAAATGTCAACGTGGACCTCCACCCCCAGATCTGAGTAGCGGTAATTAGATGACAATTGTCGAAAGATAGTAATCGGTCAATTGTAGTGGAGAGGAGTTAATTTAACTAACTATGATAGGACAATGGTGTTTGGGTGATGACAATCACCAATGATGACCATTTGCAATAATTGTCGAGCAAATCTCTCTACAGTTTCAATATAAAAGTCGAAGTCCAACATAAAAGTCCAAGTCCAAGATAAAGCTTAAACCCTTTTATATAAAAAATGCTAATCTTTTCACAAATTTTTGAAATGAGATTTTGATTTTTATCATAACCTTTCAAATAAAAAAATATAAGAAATATTTTGACGGATTTTTTTTATATTATTTCTAAAAAATTATCCAAATTTTTTAATATAAATATTTTACGTGGCGTCGACTAACCCGACATGCAGACGACGAATGCAAAGCAATAAATAGTAAATTTATTTTTTTGGCTATAAATAGTGAAATTATTTTACTGCTAATTTAATCAATTTCTTTTTTGTGGGAGTATTTTAAAACTTTATATGATTTGAACATTAATACAGTCAGTGACAGCCCCAATGGAAGCTTCTGGATTATGCCACGTGGCAAGATGCATTGTTTTCATCAGATGAATTCAAGAAACCTTCGTAATCAGAACGTTCCGATTTTAATTATTCTGTATTAAATGAACGGTCGAGATCAACAGGGAAACTAGGCGGCCCATTCCAGCTTATCACCGCGTCCTTTAAGACCGCGACGCGACGTATCGTTCAACTGAGACCACTTGATCTGTGATGGACGGCCCTAATTGCGTGACGTCAAATTGTATTTTTTAAATATATTATCGCCGACAAGGGACACTAATGAGAATAGAAGGAGTCGTCAGGGTATTAGTGTAATTTAATATATCTGATAACGTCTATAAAAGAAGTTGGATGCTTCAGGTCATTTTCTTCCTACTTTGTCTTCATTTTGGTTCGAATGCGAGGTTGAGTGTCTCACGCATTTTGATTCTCCAATTTCTTCTGGTAGCGAAGGATCGAGGCGCTTCTTTTCGTAGGGTGAGTTTTCCTATACCTATGCTATTTTTTTATTGGAAATTTCATCTCAATTTCTATGAATCGAGCAGAGCTTGTCTGATTTGTTGTTTTTTATTGACATCTTCGGTTTTTTCATGGGAAATCCAGGTCCGACGGGTAATTTGACTTCGACGAAAGGTTTTACGGCGCTCTGTCATGTTATTAGCAAAGGAGCCCGACGTTCAGGTAAGAGACTCGCGCTCTCTGCTGGCTTTCTCGCATAGCCGCCCGATAAAGCTAGGAACTCGGAGGTTGGATCGGAGTAGCGTTGGCAGAGTTCGGGGAGGAGGATTAGATGGCGACTGTAGGATCTGCGCTGCCTCGGGGAACCTTTTGATGAGGCTTGCTGGCGTGGAGGGGAGCAAGTTCGTGGGACAGATTGGGGGTTTCAGCCACGAGAGTGAGCACGATCTAGCGGTGATGGTGAGTGATTTTCTGGAGAACGGGAGTGGCGGTGCTGATTTGAGGTACAGTAGTGACAGTGATTCCGGGATTCCCGATCCTAATCGCTTCGCGGAGAAACTCCTGGTGAGCTTTCATTTCCGCAAATAGAATTAGCCTTTAACCTTCCGGTTTTTCCGCGTTTTTAGTGAATGAATTTCTTTTATACCTTAGTTGATAATCGATTATTTTGATTGTGCCGATAGTTTTGCTTTCCATTACATGCGTGCCAAAAAATACGCTATTTGTTAATATAATGTCTTAATGTGAAGTCATATAAATTCTGGGATATTTATGTTTTGAATTTTGATATCCATGTCGGAGACGATTTATTTTCTTGGGCTGGGCGAGCGTTCGTTCAGTGGGCGTTTGATGGATTTTTCTTTGCATAACCCGTGTGCGAATTGCTTTCTTTGTCATTTTTAATATGATGTATTAACATGAAACGATATAATTACTGGTTACTTGGGTTTTTATATCCATTTTAGAGACCATTTATTCATAATTTACATTGCTAGAGAATCTTAGATGTTAATTCAATATCATAAATTAATTGCATGATGAGTAATATTTTAATTTTCTTAAATGAAAGTTTGAAAGCAAATTAGGTGATTTTGCATAAATAGCTTTGCATTTGATTAGTGGCTATATAAGTTGACGTGTAGAAGCTTGATTTGCATAAAATCATAATTGGTGGAACAATTGAGAAGAAATTGAGAAGATAAAAAAGGGGGAGAGGAACAAGAAAAGGAAAAAAAATACAAGTTTATTTTCCGGAGTTTGAAGAATTATCTCAATAAATTGCTGATGCCTTATTGAGGAATTTCTGAAGTAGATGATTTATAGTATTTTTTTTAATATTCTTTTTTATCTCTTTTAAAATTAATTTCCCACATTTTTTTTTTCTTTTTTGAGTGAGACCGTCCTTTAATTTGACACCTTGATTGTGCATCTTTATTAATGCATCATATACTATTACCTCTACCGTGAATATGTTATGCCAAACTACTTAAATTTTGCTGTTCTTTCTAATGATGTTTGATTTTTTTTACAATTACAATGTGATTAATCGCTCTTACTATTAGATTGATGCTTTTATGGCATAATGTTAGGTGTACTCTTTTCCTAACAAGTGATATCAGATTGGATGTTTCTGCAAAATATGACAATCATAAAGTTCAAGATTGTGAAATTTAATTACTCGAAAAAATTTAGAGTGATTTTACATAAAATATTTACCTTTTCATTAGATTCTTAGTTATATAACCTGATTCATAGAAACTTAATTTTCAGACATGAAAGCATGAGTCAATATTGAATTTTATGTGAAGGACTTGGCAAAGAATTAAGAAGATAGAGAAGGGAGAGAAAGAGAAGCAAATCACAAGTAGTTTTTTCAAATAATCTCGATAAAATTATGATAACGTTTTGTGAAATTTCTGAAGCAGACACTGTTTTAGTATTTGTTTAATTTACTTTCTTTGATATCTCTTATAAGTTATGTTCTTGGGCCTTTTTTTTTTCTTTGTTAAGGGTGTACCCAGATTTTGGGAACGACTAGTGAATATTCTTTTGTTGTACATCAAATTTTTGGCTTATTTGTTAACGGATATGATTCTCTTTCATCTATTGTGGATGTAGGCTTAGTTAATTCGAATCATCTAAAGTTTGATATTATCTATTTATTGTTCGATATCTTTCATGGGTACTTTTTGATCGTATTTGCTATTCGATTGATACTTTTGTAACAAAAAGTTTAAGCGTACTCTTGTCCTAAGAGAAAAAATCTATCTAGTTATTTGATTGTTGCGGGTGAACCTATATAAGTTCGAAAGTTAGAGAATGTCTGGCCTTCCAATGCTTAATGTAGAGTGACCCGAGGTTTTGTTGGATTATAGATGTCCATTTACTTAATAATGATTAAATTTGACATTTAACCAGTCTTTTTCAGAAGAATATCATTTTAAGTTATGATCCTAACCTTCTGATTTTTTTATTATGGGAAATATTTCAAGTATATTTGCTGGTGGGAAATTGAACTCTTCTGTTAACTTTAAATGATTGACTACCAAATTGTTACTCGATTGCTATAAAAATCGACGATTTTAAGTTGTTGACTCTAATTTTTTATCTTGTGAAGAACTAATGATGTGCTCTTAGAAATATAATTCTTTATAATCAAATCGTAATCAATTTAGTGAAACCTAAATAAAATTGTCTTCTCTTCTTTCTTTGTTATTTTTGCTCCTAGTTGTTGGATTAGGTTTCACCTACTTCTCTCATACAGAAGTTTTTGGCAGTTTTTTTAATCAATCTTTAGATGAAAAATACCAGATAAATTTATTTACTTTGGTATGCGAAGGAAACTGGACAGAATTTTATTGTTTTCATATATTTCTTCTTATATTTTATTAATCTATAGTTCTGTATCTTTTGCAGTGCCTTAAAAAATCTGTTGATCAGTTTGAGATTACACTATCATCATCTGTTCAAGCTCTGTTGCTCTCAATCTATGATACTGACCTTCTTTGCTCCAGCGCCGGCCACTGCAACGGTAGGTGTATTAGGCAAGCACTGGTGAAACTTCTTCACCGTTCTGGCTATAATGCTGCAGTCTGCACTTGCAAATGGCAAGGCTTTGGCAAAGTCCCTGGAGGTATATCATATATGCAGTACTAATTCAATTCATTATGCATACTTTGCTTATTACAACAACAATTGAGCATTAAATCCATCTTCACTTCTCGTTTACTAATCTCAGGTGATCATGAATACATTGACGTAATTCCTAGTGGCAAAACCGGAAGTTCTGAACGGTTAATTATCGACATCGATTTCCGAAGCCACTTTGAAATAGCTCGAGCTGTTCCATCTTATGATGCAATCTTGAACTCTTTGCCTTTCATTTATATTGGCTCCATCACTAAGATTAAACGTATATTACAAATCATGGTTGATGCTGCAGAATTCTCTCTCAAGCAGAACTCCATGCCTTTGCCTCCATGGAGGTCACTTGCATATTTGCAGGCCAAGTGGCAATCCGAATATGTAAGGAAATGTTACTACCTGGATGGAAAGAGCAACCTTCTCTTCGATTCATACGATCATAGTCAGTGCAATGGACACCTTAATAGAATCAAGTCATCTCTTTATTTGGATTGAAGCAAAGATCAGGCTTATGAATTGAGGAATTGTAGAATCTTACGCGGTTTTTAGTCTTGTTTTCATTCATTCCCTTTCAGATTTAAGCAGTTTCAGGTTCAATAAGCTGCCATTTTGTGAAGGCAGCAAGCAGTTTTGCAAATTTTTTCCCCCATCTACTCTCTGTTTCATTTACGTAAAATCCATTAGAAAATATTAAGGAGGGCTTTTCTTTTTTTCTTTTTTTTTTCTTTGTTTTGGTATGTCAAATGTAGGGGGCAACGATAAAGAATCGATTCCTTTTACAGAGAAGTTTTCATCTTCCATTTGTCAAAATTGGGAAGGAGAAAGAATCTATTTCCATTTTCCAGAAATGTTGTCGTCATTTAAATATTTGTCTGATTTGTGGTTCATAGATGATTGGATGATTGCAATTTTATGCAAAATGTAGTTATGAGAAATATAAAAATTTTAAGGTGGTAAGAGTATTATAAT
This sequence comes from Dendrobium huoshanense, assembly GCA_016618105.1. Classification (NCBI taxonomy): domain Eukaryota; kingdom Viridiplantae; phylum Streptophyta; class Magnoliopsida; order Asparagales; family Orchidaceae; genus Dendrobium; species Dendrobium huoshanense. The sequence continues at coordinate 1,532,727 of CM028358.1, forward strand.
TTGTTATTTTGAGAAATTTTTAATAACAAGTATTTTTTTATAATTTTTACATTCTAGTTCAACTAATTGTGAAAAAATCTGATTGATTTGATTTAGTAAGTAAATAAATATTATTGTGATATATAAATTAAAATAACTAAAAAAACAAAAATAAATCAAAATTTCATGATCAGTGCTTTAAAAACCGGACCGGACCGGCCGGTCCGACCGGTTCAACCGTGAATCGGTTTGAGAGCCGGTCCGGTCAAACCTGAAAACCGGCCTTGCTTTAAACCGAGCGGTTTTGGGATGAACCGCCGGTTCAACCGATGGACCGGTTCGTCGGTCTCGGATCAAGTTTTTAGAATAATATTTGTTAAATAAATTATTTAATATTAAATAAAAATTAAACTTAATCATAATTGATATAAATATTATTATAAAACTCTTAAATTAAATTAAAGATAATATTATTATAATATCATCAATTTTATGTCTTCATGATTTCTAAAGAGCTCTTGACATGAGGGAAAGCAAGAAGTAATATACAATATATAAAGCAAAACTTCTAAGTGATATGAGACTAAACATACAAAGGAAAGAGTCACCTTTAATTTCATATTCACACTATACAATTTTTTTTTAATGATTTGAAATTAATTTTTATAATATGAATAATATTTAGTTTTTTTAGTTGATAATATTTATTTTTTTAGTTGATAAGATTTATTTTTTATCTATTTGTTCTTTTTATATTTTTTATCTATTTATTTTTTTTAAATTTTTATGTGGATTCTACATTAATAACTGTTGTCATGAGTAAAAATTATATGATATAAATTATAATATAAATAATTAATTTTTATAATTTGAAAAATATTTAATTTTTGTGGAAAATTTTATTTTATTTTTTTATTAAAAATATTTAATTTTTACCAAATGAAATAGTCTTATGTTAAAAATTTGCAAAGTTTTAGTTTTGCACCTCTAAAAATTTTTTATGTTACTAAATGAAATACTTTTATATTAAAATATTTAATTATATTATATTTATAATTTTATTTTTGTGAATTTTTAAATAATTTGTATTTATAAATTAAATTTAAATATGTAATTAACAATAATTTATATTAAATTATATAGTTATTATCTTTTTTTATTTTGTTAATTTTTTAAATTTTTATAATAATAATATTTTTTATTACGTCATCCGGTTCGACCCGTGAACTTCTTCTTATTTCGATTCGTTGTTCGATCCGATTTTTAGAACCTTGACCATGATGATTACAATAAAATATTAAATTTAATGTAAAATTAGTTTTATATATGGCAGTTTTTTTCCTTAAAAAAAAAAAAAAAAATACACTTAATAGTGTGTTGGTTTGCATCACATGCATGATGCATGTGTTGGTCCGACTTCTCTTTGAATAATGTTTTGGTCCTTCAACAAATAGAAGAAATTTTCAAATCTTGTCATTTATGGAATGATAAGGCTGCTTTTGAAAACTTACTCCGCGTTTCGTCTCTGGAGTCTGGAGCACAAGTTTTTTTTTTTGATAATTTCTTTTATGAAATTCTACAAAATTAAATAATCAGAATTAGTTAACTTCTAATTTCTTTTTAATTATAAACTTAATGTATTAATATTATATATAAACTTCAATATTAAACTTTAAAAAATAATGAAAAGGGTATTTACAAATAAAATATAAAGGACTTATTTATTTATATTTGATACGACATCACAAAATTAGCTTGATCGGGCACGAATCTCGAGTTACCAACGGTCTCCGATTTTGATGAGCTTATACTCGAATCGAACGGCTCGACGAGACGAATCCAACGAGCCCAAGATCATCGAATTCTGACATCATTAAGATTTTCAAATGTCCAACGAACGGTGCATGATCGAAGGATTCGATATCGGCCGTCCATTCAAACCACTCCCAATTCACCCTTGATCTCACGCCTATTTACAGGCTACACCACTCCAGAAAAACTATAAATAGATCCCTCATTCTACACCAAGGAGACTCAAGGGAAGAGAAAGAAGAAGGAGAGGAAAAAGGGGAAAAGGAGATTCCTCACCTCCTCGACCACCGCCGGAGCTCTTCCTGCCGCCTGAAGACGCCGGAACTCTGCCGGATTTTTGGGAAACGTCGGGAATCTGCAGAACTTTGTAACTTTGTGAGAAGTTGATTGTAAATTGATCGTCTTGATTTGTAAGACAGATCAACCTTTGTACTTCAAACAAATACTAGTGGAACTTTGCAACTGGGCGATACCCCGTGGTTTTTTCCCTCTTTTGGGTTTTCCAAGTAAAAACCTTGGTGTTCATTTTCTCTTTTCTGTTTGTGTGCGGAATACTCGTGCAACGCTAAGACGAATATTTCATAACTCTACTGCCGCGTATATTCTAGCACGCAACAGTTTGACACCGTCTTTGGGAAGACTATCCCACTACTTCGAGTATTGTTATGATGGTGAATAGGCGTAGCAGTCGCATCATTAGAACCTCCCGCTCCAACTCCCACCAATCCAGAAATCCGTCTATTAACCATTGACGACCAATGTCAGCATCTTTTCATCATGGGGGGCATAATGCTGCCAGAGAAGGGATCTCGGGACCTTCTTTAGAAGAAAGAATCCGGAAGATGGAAGAATCTCAGAACGAGATCCTTCAACTCCTGCGAGATGATCGACAGCCGACGTTGGAGGAGGTCCTTCGCCCTTGTCACGACCCGACCCGACGGGGACGGATCCCGCCCGAGCCGGATCGCGACGAGCTGAATTACTTATCCAGGATCTGGCTTTGTATTAGGTTACTGAACTGATCTTCCAAATTCTTAACTCAACAGAAACACACAGAACAACAGAGCTACTAAAATCATCAAATGCAGCGGAACAAAACATCTATCTTTTCATTTCCTCAAAATAATCATCTACAGAACAGTACATGGCTTTCAACAGAAAGAAAGACAGAACAGAAAAGCCATGACTGTGCAAAAATCAAAAAGTACAAAAGTACCTATACAGATCAGACTCTGAACTCTAGTCCTGAACTTCCTTGCCCTTCCCAGAACCTGAAAACCACCAGAAAGCAAGGGTGAGCTCAACAGCTCAGCAAAGCAACAAACCACCAATCTAAATTCTCAGAAACCAAAACCAAACTCATCAGACAGAAATCAGATCAAAAATCGGAATAGAGTCGGAAATCAGAACTTATACGGACAGATATCAAATCAGAAACGGAATCGTACAGATCAGATCACAGAACAGAATAAATCAACATAGTCAGAATTATACAGAAATCAGAATCGTACGGATCATATCATATCATAATCACAATTTCGTACAGAACAGAACAGATACATATAGCTAAATGCCCTGACACTGACGGAATCTCTACGGATTCCGGCCCCTTATACCTCCCTTCCCAGACACTGACTGAATCTCATAGGATCCAGGCCCCTTATGTCTCCCTTTGTGCTCATGGCACCAAAACAGATGTGCTTATAGCACCAGAACAAAATTCATCGGATCCGGAACAGAACAGATAACAGATTTCAGATTTGAGCTCATTTCAGATTTCCCGTTTCACTAACTGAATCTCATAGGATTCAGGCCCCTTATAACTCCCTTTTTATAGCTTATACACATAGCATTTCAATTCAGAAGAAATACGAACAATTCAGAAATTACCCAAAAATTGGGCAGCACAACGGCAGTATACAGAATTTACACAAAATTTCCTGCAAAGAAAATTTACCGAATTTGCACAGAATACGGATATCAACATTTCAGAACCTTTATTCTACTGCACAGATAATTTACAATCTCACAGAAAATTGTAGTCTACGAAAAACATCGCCGAATCAAAAAATACCCGGACAAAAATCTTCAAAATATAGTCAAAACGTGCACACCCGGCACGGCAACGATATACAGAAACTTACGCGGTAAAAACTGAACCAATCAAAAGATACGGACGAAAAAATCGTAACGAAAACGAAATCCGGACAGAAAATACCGCCAACCGTGACGGAACTGAAAATTGAGAAAGACGGAATGTGCCTTACCTCGAGCACAGCAAATTCCTCAACAGTCACTTCGACCGAAAACGGCTCCGCGTCTTCCCGAAATCAACTTTTCCAAATTTCTCTTTTTCTCTCTCCTCAGAGCTGAAAATCAGATATTTTTATTTTTTTATTTCTCTCTCTTCAAATCGTCTGAAACCCTTAAATCCTCTTCAGATCGGCCTGGCCGATCGTCCAGATCGTCCTGGACGATCAGACCAAACCAAAATCGCCTGGCCGATACTCCAGGGCGATGATCAGGCGATCCTTATGAACAGTATCAATCGGCCTGGCCGAAGTCCCCGATCGGCCTGGACGATACATACAGAAAATCACTTGGAGCAAAACTGGGCAAAATCTGGAACTCTTTTTTCACTGATCGTCCCAGGACGATCCAGATCGTCCCAGGACGATCCAGATCGTCCTGGACGATCCTGGAGCAGATTGTGATATTACAATCTCCCCAACTCAGAAAAATGTCGTCCTCGACATTATCCAATTCAAACGCAGTCAAAATAAGTACGGGTACGACCGTCTCATATCAGACTCCTTTTCCCACGTTGCTTCCCGTACAGTCCGGTGCTTCCACTGGACTTTAACCATCGGAATCTCTTTATTTCTTAATTTTTGGACGTCGTACGCCAAAATAAGCTCTGGCTCTTCCTTGTACGCCAGATTCTCCTGAATCTCAACCTCGTCAGTAGATATCTTCTTCCCAGAGTCGGATACCCACTTTCTCAGAGTGGATACGTGAAACACATTATGCACATCAGGTATAGAATCAGAAAGCAATAGACGATAAGCAGCTTTTCCAATTCTTTACAAAATCTCAAACGGTCCAACATATCTTGGACTAAGCTTGCTTACCTGACCAAATCTGCTCACACCTTTCATCGGGCTGACTTTGACATACACAAAGTCACCAACTTGAAACTCAACAAATCTGTGCTTCTGATTATAATACTTCTGCTGACGGTCTTGAGCGGCTTTCAATCTTTCTCTTATCAAACTGATCTTCTGAGCAGTTTCATCAGCAAAAGTGGCCCCCAAAGCCTGTCTATCTCCGACCTCTGTCAGAGTCAAAGGAGTACGACACTTCCTGCCATACAGAGCCTCGTACGGTGCCATACCGATACTGGACTGAAAACTGTTGTTATAAGCAAACTCAATTAGCGGAATATGATCTTCCCAGCTTCCGCTAAAGTCCAGAACACAAAGCCTCAACAGGTCTTCCAGTACCTGAATAGTCCTCTCAGACTGCCCGTCGGTCTGAGGATGAAAGGCTGTACTGAAATGCAGTTTCGTACCCAAGCCTTGCTGAATGCCTTTCCAAAGTCTGGAAGTAAAACGTCCATCTCGATCAGATACGATCACACGAGGCACACCGTGCAATCTGACTATCTCCTTCACATATATCTGTGCCAAACGTTCAACTGAATCCGTCTGTCTGATCGGAAGAAAATGGGCTGACTTCGTCAATCGATCCACAACTACCCAAATAGCATCGTGACCTTGTCGTGATCGAGGAAAACCCATCGCAAAATCCATCGTTACCTCCTCCCATTTCCACTCAGGGATAGGCAACGACTGCAACAGTCCACCTGGTCGCTGATGCTCTGCCTTCACCAACTGACAGGCTTCGCATCTCGACACAAACTCCGCCACATCCTTCTTCATCCCAGGCCACCAGAACAAAAGCTTCATATCAGCGTACATCTTACCACTGCCTGGATGAACAGTGTAGCCAGAATGATGAGATTCATACAGAATCTCCCGCCTCAAATCTCCAAACACAGGTACCCACAACCTGTTCTTACAGAAAATAACACCAGAATCAGAAATTCGAAGTTCAGGAGTCTTACCAGATCAAATCTGAGCTATCAACTTCGAATAATCAGAATCTGACTTCTGGGCTTCTTGAATCCGTGCTTCCAAAGAAGACTGAATACTCACCTGAGCCAACTCCAAATCACTGGAGGAAATCACCTCCAACTGCAATCTCTCTAAATCACGAATCAGAAAGTCATCACAGGTAAGCTGAATACCTGATAATCCAGAAGACTTCCTGCTCAAAGCATCTGCTACCACATTCGCCTTTCCAGGCTGATACTGAATAGTCAGGTCATAGTCCTTGATCAACTCGAGCCACCGCCTCTGTCTCAAATTCAGATCCTTCTGAGTAAAAATATACTTCAGGCTCTTATGATCAGTAAAAATCTCACATCTGACGCCATACAGGTAATGACGCCAAATCTTCAAAGCAAAAACAACTGCAGCTAACTCCAAATCATGCGTCGGGTAATTCTTCTCATGTGGTTTTAACTGTCTCGAAGCATAAGCAATTACCTGACCATGCTGCATCAGGACACATCCCAATCCTTTCAGTGAAGCATCACTGAACACCTGAAAACCCTCCGTACCTGACGGAAGTGCCAATACTGGAGCTGAAGTCAGACAATCCTTCAATCTCTGAAAACTAGCTTCACACTCCGGTGTCCAAACAAAAGGAACCGACTTCTGAGTCAGTCTCGTCAGAGGAGTCGAAATCTGTGAAAATCTTTTCACAAACTTCCTGTAATACCCGGCCATGCCCAAGAAACTACGTACCTCAAATACCGTAGTCGGCCTTGGCCAATCAGCAACTGCCTGAATCTTCTGGGGATCTACAGAAATGCCTTCTCCGCTAATCACATGCCCCAGAAAAGAAATACTCTTTAGCCAAAATTCACACTTGGAGAATTTGGCATATAGCTGATTCCTCCTCAAAGTCTCCAACACAATCCTCAAATGTCTGGCATGATCATCCTCAGATGCAGAATATACCAGAATATCGTCGATGAAGACGATCACAAACTGATCCAAATACTCCCTGAATACTCGGTTCATCAGATCCATGAAAATCGCAGGCGCATTGGTTACCCCAAAAGGCATAACCAAGAACTCGTAGTGCCTGTACCGAGTACTGAAAGCTGTCTTCACCACATCAGATTCCTTCACCTTCACCTGATAATATCCGGATCTCAAATCAATCTTCGAAAATACCTAAGATCCGGAAAGCTGATCAAACAAGTCATCTATCCGAGGCAAAGGATACTTGTTCTTGATCGTGGCCTTGTTCAAATCTCTGTAATCAATACACATACGGAGTGTACCGTCCTTCTTCTTCACAAACAGAACAGGTGCTCCCCAGGGTGAAACACTAGGGCGTACAAAACCTCTGTCAACCAACTCCTGAAGCTGAACTTTCAACTCAGAAAGTTCTTTCGGTGCCATCCTGTACGGAGCTTTCGATATCGGAGCGGTACCCGGAAAAACATCGATAGAAAATTCCACATCTCTATCCGGAGGTAAACCAACCAACTCCTCAGGAAAAACGTCAGCAAACTCCCGTACCACTGGGATCTCAGAAACAGAACCAACCTCCAGGTTCAGATCCCGCACCGAAGCCAAAAATACTGGGCATCCCTTCTTCCACATTCTGTTCACCTCCAACGCAGAAATCAGACTGGAGAGAACACCTCGTAATCCCTGAAATACAACTCTCTCTCCAGCCATAAGCAAACTCACTTGCTTCTTCAGACAGTCAATCTGAGCCTCATACTGACTCAGCCAATCCATTCCCAGAATCACATCATACGAAGAAATCGGTAATCGAATCAAACTCGATTTCCACTTCTTGCCAGAAATCTCGATCTCACACAAACAAAACTGTCGAGCAATCAAAGGATTCCCAGCCGGTAAAATCACAGACAAAGAAACCGGTAAAATCATCGAATCCAAATGTAAAATCTCAAAACAGTGCTCGGACAGAAAAGAATGACTCGCTCCAGAGTCAAACAAAACACGACAGGGCTGATCAGAAATGTAAACCGTACCTGTCACAACATCCGGAGCATCTCGAGCCTCCTGCTGACTCAAGCTGTAAACTCGTGGCTGAACTGGAACAGGAGCTGAAGCAACAGAACTACTCTGCTCCCTCTGAATCGTAGGTGGTCTCCGTGGTGCAGAACTAGAACCACCACCTCTACCAGTAAATCCCTCAGGGCGTGGAGGAACAGTCCTCGGTCTTCCTGCTGCTGAACCAACAGGTCTGACGAAGCCCTCAGATCGCTGCTCATATCCCATCTGTGGACATTCTGCAATCCTATGTCCCGGCTGACCACATCTGAAACAAAGACCAGCTATCCTGTAGCACTGGCCATGGTGTCGTCGTCCACAACTCTGGCACACAGGTGCCGTACTGACAGATCCAGAACTAGTCGTACTGGTAGCAGTACCAGACGATCCTCCGCTCCTTCTGAAATCTCCAGATCCAGAACCAGGAACAAATCTCCTCTTCCCAGAGGAACCACTGCCAGAAGTCTCACCTCCAAACCTCTTCCTACTCGCAGTCCACCGCTGCTGAGTAGCCGTCATGTCGTTCTCAATCAGACGAGCTCGCTCCACAAGCTCAGAGAAATCAGTAATCCGGAACGGTATCAGAGGCTGCCTCAAAGTGTCTCGTAATCCTCTCAGGAACCTGTAGCACCTCTCAGCAGAAGTGCTAACCAGCTGCGGAGCGTATCTGGCTAATGCAGTAAACTCAGCCTCGTACTGCATCACCGTCTTGTTCCCCTGAACCAGCCTCAGAAAACTCTCCTGCATCTGCTGTCGTGCAGAAGGGGGAACAAACCAGTCTCTGAACACTTCAGTGAACTCTTCCCAAGTGATCAAAGAGTTCAATCTGCCCTGAAATCTGGCTGCCTGCTGGCCGTCCCACCAGTGCTCAGCCTCTCCGTCCAACAGAAAAACAGCTAACGGAACCTTCCTGTCTGCAGGACACTGCATCCCGTCAAAAGTCTTTTCCAATCTCCTCAGCCACTCCTCGGCTGCTCTGGGCTCAACAGCGCCCTCAAATCTTGGAGGCTTCAACCTCAAAAATAACTGCAGGTGTCGATCAATGTCCTCAGATCTAACAGTAGAAGCTCTGCTCTGAGTCTCGCTCATCATCTGAGCAACAAGTGACGCAAACTGTGAAAGCGTATCAGCACCAACCACTGGGGCTGTACTCCCCACTGGTGCTGCCTGATCGGCACTCTGACCGTCTGTCATGTCTGGGTCTGGCTGATCCATACAGAAAAATCCAGAAAATCCGGAAAACTATCACAAAAAGAACACAAAATAACACAATAAAAAGCCAAACGACCCAAAACTACCTCCCAGACAGACTTACTGATCACTTCCTAGAGCTCTGTTTCACAATTCAACCAGTTTCCAAAACCAGTGCTCTGATACCACAAAAGCTTGTCACGACCCGACCCGACGGGGACGGATCCCGCTGTGGGTCTTCGAAAGGATTCCGCTCGTGTGGTTCGAGTGCAAAGAGTACGATCACACTATCCCGTAGGACAAAATGATCGTAGGCCTTTACACTCGGCACAAGCAGGCCGATGGAAGAGCAGATGGAGTTATAAATACGATTAGCCATGGAGGATAGCGGCTTTCACCTACCAACCTCGATGGATAATAATATCTATAACCCAAAAGTTCACGAGATTTCCCCTATTCGATACATCAGCATCGAATAGGGTTTATTTGATTGTGGGGATCGGTTTCCTACGGGCGCAAGCCCCCGTAGTTAATTACATCTTAGACCTTGATCTAAGAAAACTCTCGATTAGGGATGTTAGATTATCTTCTCAATTGGGTTTAGTGCAAAGGTGAATTCTAGGCTTTCCTAATCAAAGGGGAATGTCCCAATTTGGTTCGATCAACACACGGAGTTCAGTCAACATCCGACCGGCTAGGAGAAGTGAAAACTGGAGAAAAGAAAGAGGGACAACGCACTCAGACATGCACGAGAGAAAGAGGGAGGTGGCGTCATCTGTGTAACGCGGATGGGTAGGATTTATAGCTTCCGAAAGGATGGATAGCTTACCCACCAATAAGGTGTATAGGGGTACACTCGTACCACTCACCTTCAGATCCTAAATCTATAAGAGGTGTAATATCGTACATACGACATTAACGCCTACGACCTAACTAATGCAATCTGGACTTATTCCTTACCTGAAAAAGGAAGCCAGCTAAAATCCTAAGCACAACCAACCATCCTATATGTATGCAAGATGGGAAGGGTCTATCTTAAGGAAGCAAGGATTAATAGTTCAGAAGACTTAAATCAACGACTCTACAATATGCAGACGAATAGACCTATCGTTGTATGATGCATGAAAAGATGCATAAATAAGAAATGTCCTTAGGTCCACTAATGCAATGCATGCATGTAAGGTGCATTGTGGAGAAAAGTGTGTAAGAACAGATGTGTGCATGATATCCAGAGTACAGAAAAAAATAAATAAACACACCCTAAGGGTATTCTTCAGGCAAGATACCCGCACAGAAAATCATCATAGCAATGCCCACTTCGTGTGGGAAAACAGCGATGCCCAATGGCACGAGTAGGTGGCCTACTCTACAGGCCTAAATGACCCTAATGGTCTCTAAGGCTCACAGAAAGAAAGAAAAAAAAAGGGGGGGGGGTATCGTACCCAAAACCGGAAAAGGCCAAAGTCCTAGCAGAAAAACAACGATGCCCACTTCGTGTGGGAAAACAACGATGCCAACCGGCATAATAGGTGGCTTACTCTACAGGCCTAAATGACCCTAATGGTCTCTAGGGTTCACAGAAGGGGGCAAGCTTTGACCTATAGGGCCAAAGCTTCGTTAGTGAACTACCCTATGGCTGGCTACCTACACATGCTAGAATACCTATTAACAATTTATGTGTGGAGTGTAACAATTCGATACATGATTAAAAGAAAATTGATTTACAAGTTGCAGAGGTCATACCTGATTGTGGCGCTGCCACTTACAAGCTTATAAGCAAATACTCCCCGATTATGGCGCGGCCACTCAAAAGCCTCAAGCTAGCGAATTACCCCAATGTACCTGATTGTGGCGCTGCCACTTACAAGCTTATAAGCAAATACTCCCCGATTGTGGCGCGGCCACTCAAAAGCCTCAAGCTAGCGAATTACCCCAATGTACCTCGCAAGACAAGTGAAAGAAAAATACAAAAATGAGCGTAGATGCCATTCAAAAAAAATAAATGCATGTAAGTAAGAATGTAACAAGCAGGAAATCTAATAGTAACAATTATAAAGCATGTGTATGTAGTAAATACTGAATAACGAAAGAAAATGTCAGCCTAACCTAGGGCTAGAAGTCGTGTCCTAACCAGACAAGTCTAGGTGTGTGTAACGGTGTGTAGTTTTGGATAGGTCCTATATAGGATAATTAGTTCAAGTTATTCGCATTTTATTTGTTAGAAAGGCAAAAGGATATTTTAATTGAAGTTTAAATATTAGTATTTTAATATTAATTTTAGAGATTTTATTTTAATATTTGATTGATTATCACCTTTGTTTCACACCGAGGCCGTGAGGTTTATTTCACCCTCCTTGGGGCTAACTTAATAGCCTCGTAGGCCTGGGTTACCCAGTGATAACCAATTTTTGTCGAATTATTTTAATTGGTTGTAAATTAGAAAAGAAATGTATATTAGGTGATTTATTATCGATTAAAGTTTGAATTAAGCCAATTAGAAAAATTAATTTTATATTTTGACGCTCCATTAGATTCATTCGTGGCGTTGTGCCACCAGGCTCGAGGAACCAGCCTCCTTAGGACACTTAGCCCCGCAGCCCGGAGTAGTCCATCCAATAAACTTCACTTTTGGAGCGGTTGTTATGTATTAAGGGGTTTGTTGATTGATTTTAAAAGATTACTCTAAGGTTTGATCTTTAAGAGTCTCTTATCCTAATGAATCTTAATTTGTAATTTAATCCCTAATAAAATCTACATCTTTTAGATTTTAGATTGGTTAAGGATTAATTATTATATTAGTTAGGATGGGTTTAAGTTCATGTTTTAGACTTATAGTTTAATAATTATAAATGTTAATAATAACTTGATTAAGAATTAAGAATTTTTAACACATTTTAAGAGTTAGGTTATAAATGATTGGTTGATTATTAGTGGATTAAAGGAAGAAAAGACTAAACCTAGGAAGACATGTCGCTAAGTTTAGTTTTGATGTCTCTACCCTACCGGGAGCATGCATCCTAAGTCTATGTTTTCTAAGACTCAATCCTTAATTTTTGTCCTTAGGTGTCACTAAGGTTGTATGATTGAAATGAGGTTTTGTTTTCTAACCCTTAGGATTTTCGTACGAGTGTCACTAGGTTTAGGAATCTATAGCAAAGCAGTAAAAAGAAAAGAATGAAAAATTACAAATAAAAGGGATGTAGGCATTGTTGTTATTGGATACACTTCGTAGAAGTCAAGTGCATCCTAATATATCAACAATGCCCTTTACTGTTCCCACTCCAAATGAGGCACTTGATACGTTTGACAAACCTACCCATAACATTCTAAACCAAACCCTATGACGACTAAGGGGAAAAAGACCTCTAAAACTAGACTTACACATAAATTCACCTTACTTTGAACTCATCCAATACTCTCTTTATCCTTATAAGCTAACATAAAGGGGAGGTAATCCTATCTTGCTTCCAAAAAGACACTAAGCACCTACAAACATAAAGCTCCCTCAAAGCTTCAACTCTCCCAAACTTACTCTTTTGGAAATAATCACTAATAGAACTCAATCCAAATATGAAAGTATTAATCACTCCTAAGTGACCCTATAGGGATTATACTAAATAAGTCCAATCAAACCCAACATAACTTGTAAGGATTTCTAAAACTAGTATACGAAACCTCCCAAAAGAAGCCATATACTAAAAATCACTGATCTTTTCATTTTGTTTTGACACCAAAACTCTACCAAATCTCTACAAAATCTCCCACCAAAACTTCATTCTTTGACACAAAACTCTACCCACCAACTCATAATCAAGTGCCCCCTTTCATTTGGAGTGGGGTAGAAAAAAAAACAAAGCTTTCCAACAAGAAGATTTTATGGAAATCCCTCATTGTAGAGCCCTCGTCATAAAACATTCACAAAACGAAAACACATAAAATTTCAACTCAAGCCGATTCGTAAAACTCATCAAACAGAACTTCCCGATGCAAAACGACTCATAAAGCCTTATAACAAGAAAAGATACAAGAAATGCGATTCGCTAACTCAAAACAAATCATAGTGTCTTTCAAATTTTAGAACAAATCATAACCATTTTACAAGATAAATCAATTCTCTCTTTTCGTTAAAACATCCACATATGCTATAGCACAAATATGCATGAAGACTCTCTAATAAACTTCCATAACTACACTATCAAGTCAAATATAAGTGGAATGATATGAATGCAATCATACATAAAATCTTCTAACTAGCCATGTATGTAATAATCCTCTATTCATGAAACAAATACAATCGGTTCCATGTTGTTTAAAGATGAAGAATTCAATAGTGCCATCACAATTTAGAATGTCCAACGAAAAGAGTTCTAACATCTCTATTTCCATTCTATAAAAGAGACTAAAATAACTTGTTACTCACTCACTTCTTTTGCCCGCATTAAATAAACTTCATGCTAACAAATCAACACAAATATGCGACTCTTCCAACGAATTCTCAAAGTGGAATAATAAAGATGCGAGGGCTTCAAATCAAATTCTCCCACAAAACAATTGAGAAGGGAATTCCATAAAAAAAGAACTGATAGAATTTCACAAAGAATTAATACTTGCCAACATACCCTCTTTTTTTTTTGTTTTGAAAAGCTTAAAGGGATAAGGAAAGATCAAAATCTAAAGCAAGCATAAATATATTTAAGTTTACTAACTCTTTGTAGCTAATCATGCTTCTAACAATATAAATTGTGTCATTATAAAACTCATGGTGGCCAACAAAATTATGAAACTAGCTTTCAACAAACACAAACATACGCCTTGCATACATGTTTTGCCAAACTTCTTATAATCCCTAAAGAAAGTTTATACATGGAACTTCAAATAATCTACCATATGATGCAACCCATGAACGAGTAGAAACCTTATACACAAACTCCTCTTTTAAGCAATATAAAGTTGACACAAAGTTTGCCTACGTCCCATGAGATTTTTTTTAGCTGACAATAACTTTCATTTTCTCTCCAAGCACTAGAGCATCATTCAACAATTGAATAAATGTGACAAGACTAAAAAAAAAAAAGACAAACAGTAATGGTAGATGCATTCTCCAACTCATCACATACAATCTACAATGTTTCAAATATTTCTATGAAATTTCTTAAGGCAAGACCAGCTTTGTGAATGAACAAAAAGAGCTTTCTAATCAAGTCGCCATGAATTAAATAGTAGGGAAACAAAGGCTTTAAATTTCCCCATGTGTAAGCTTTCCTTTCTATGCCAAACTTGTTTCAAGCAAAGAAAACATAACAGAATTTCACCATCCAAATCTCTCTTTTATATATACTTACATATATGCATTGAAGGAGGCATTGGCAAAACAATGTGAATTTTCTAAAGAAGTTCATTCTCAGATTTTTTTTTGTTTGAAAAGGAAGTAATAGCAAATGAAGTATAAGGATGCATTTTTCTCTAATTACTTTCCATCAAATAAATGCATAAGTATATCTTCTTAAAAAAAAAACTAAAAAAAAAAACTGAAATAATGATCATAAAATTGTTGGATAATGAGCGCCGCATCTTTTATGAAATTCGTTGAACCAAAACTTAATACAGTGCCCCACCTAAAATCCATACATTGAGATATATAAAACGTCATGATGACTTAAACTTGTCATCAACCAAAGCTTAGAGGATGGCTCAACAATACTCCTTATGAAGACATCAATATCAAGAAAGCACTAAACTCTTCGTTAGAGAAACTTTGAAGAAGACCTGATAAGCACAATGATGTTCAAACTTACAAAGGACAATATAAAAGAAAGCTCATCTAACATTTAGTTAAGTGGCTCCACACACTTCATGAGTCTCCAACCAAAAGTCACTAAAATTTTCTTAAAGGCATTTCACCAAACACCTTATATGTATTATTTAATGAAGAAACAACATGGCCTTTTTTTTTGTAATTTTCTACCATTCATACCTAGAACTTTGGATCACATGGTCAACTCAAGTGTAAACTTGGCAAATTAGATCTCATCTATTAATGGCACACTTCAAGCAACATAACTCAATCATAGCATATCGAGCAACCCCAAAGCACAACAAAAGCCTCATAAGAAACTGATGAAGAGATCTATATGAAATAAAATGGCTTGAATAGTCAAACTTTATGAGCTTTCCTCTAAATAAATTCACATGCATGATTATCATGTAAGCAAGACAAACTTCCTTTTGAATCAATCCAATCCATCTCACTAGGGCAACGAGAAAGAGCAAGGGAGCAAGAAAGAAGGAAGAAAAGAAATGAAATGAAAAGGAGAAATTTGGAGAGGGAAGGAAGGAATGAAGAAGAAAAAAAAATGGAGAAAGAATGAGGGGAGGAAGAAGATATACCTGCTGTCTAGAGAGTGAAGGTGGGCTCGTGTTCGGACCTGGAGTCAGGATCGGACGGAGAAGGAGTCCGTTAGCCTGGGTCCTGGAGTCCGGCGACTGGGCTTGCGTCGGGCTCAGCCAAGGGGTCGTGCGGCTGCTAGGGGCCGTGCAGCTGCTAGGGGCGACGGGATCAGGAGCCGGGCCTTGTCCGTCGAGGCCTCTACGAACCAGAGAGCAAGCCGAGTGGAGAGAGATCCTCGGCTCTCTTGGAGCTCACGAACGAAGGAGCCGGAAGGGGGGCTCGGGTGTGCGAAGCCGGGAGCAGGAGTAAGTGGTCTCCGAGAGCCTGGAGACTCACGCACTGGATCGAAAATGGGGAGGAAGTTCGGACGGAGCTTCGGGCTCGGCTGGAGTTCGCGAATGCCAGGGAGAGCGAGAGAGGGAGGTCGGGAGATTGAGGGAGAGTTCGGCTCTTGGAACCGAGAGGGTATGACTGAGAGCGAGCGGGGGAGAGATCGGGCACCGTGAGAATGACCTAGCCGGAAGCCTCCTCCCCAACTTCTAACGTCTCTCTACCTTTTGCTTCGCTCGAAAAAAAAAAACCCCGAAAAAGGCCCTGCGGCCACGGGCAACAGTCGGCTTCGGGATTTTTTTGGGAAATCGTAGCCATTCGATGCTATTACTAGATTTAGGAATTGATTCAAATTAAGCCAAAAGTATATTGGAATTTATCTAAATCAAAATGAGCTGGTTAGACTCAGATTCAGGCTAAGACCGGGCTAAATTCCATGTCAAAAATTGGGTCAATTTGGGCTCGAAACAGTTCGACTTAATCATGTCGATGAAATTACACCCAAATTGATATTAATTTAAATCAAATCGAGCTCGACGCAATTAATCGACTAATTGAACGCAGTCGAGACTAATTGAAATCAATTCGAATAGATTCGAGTTCGAATTGAGCTCGACGAGGTCTAATTAACCGATCGAAGGTGCTCGAGAGTGCTTGAGCGAAAATCGAGGTCAACACCCGCCCGAGCCGGATCGCGACGAGCTGAACTACTTATCCAGGATCTGGCTTTGGATTAGGTTACTGAACTGATCTTCCAAATTCTTAACTCAACAGAAACACACAGAACAACAGAGCTACTAAAATCATCAAATGCAGCGGAACAAAACATCTATCTTTTCATTTCCTCAAAATAATCATCTACAGAACAGTACATGGCTTTCAACAGAAAGAAAGACAGAACAGAAAAGCCATGACTGTGCAAAAATCAAAAAGTACAAAAGTACCTATACAGATCAGACTCTGAACTCTAGTCCTGAACTTCCTTGCCCTTCCCAGAACCTGAAAACCACCAGAAAGCAAGGGTGAGCTCAACAGCTCAGCAAAGCAACAAACCACCAATCTAAATTCTCAGAAACCAAAACCAAACTCATCAGACAGAAATCAGATCAAAAATTGGAACAGAGTCGGAAATCAGAACTTATACGGACAGATATCAAATCAGAAACGGAATCGTACAGATCAGATCACAGAACAGAATAAATCAACATAGTCAGAATTATACAGAAATCAGAATCGTACGGATCATATCATATCATAATCACAATTTCGTACAGAACAGAACAGATACATATAGCTAAATGCCCTGACACTGACGGAATCTCTACGGATTCCGGCCCCTTATACCTCCCTTCCCAGACACTGACTGAATCTCATAGGATCCAGGCCCCTTATGTCTCCCTTTGTGCTCATGGCACCAAAACAGATGTGCTTATAGCACCAGAACAAAATTCATCGGATCCGGAACAGAACAGATAACAGATTTCAGATTTGAGCTCATTTCAGATTTCCCGTTTCTCTAATTGAATCTCATAGGATTCAGGCCCCTTATAACTCCCTTTTTATAGCTTATACACATAGCATTTCAATTCAGAAGAAATACGGACAATTCAGAAATTACCCAAAAATTGGGCAGCACAACGGCAGTATACAGAATTTACACAAAATTTCCTGCAAAGAAAATTTACCGAATTTGCACAGAATACGGATATCAACATTTCAGAACCTTTATTCTACTGCACAGATAATTTACAATCTCACAGAAAATTGTAGTCTACGAAAAACATCGCTGAATCAAAAATACCCGGACAAAAATCTTCAAAATATAGTCAAAACGTGCACACCCGGCACGACAACGATATACAGAAACTTACGCGGTAAAAACTGAACCAATCAAAAGATACGGACGAAAAATTGTAACGAAAACGAAATCCGGACAGAAAATACCGCCAACCGTGACGGAACTGAAAATTGAGAAAGACGGAATGTGCCTTACCTCGAGCACAGCAAATTCCTCAACAGTCACTTCGACCGAAAACGGCTCCGCGTCTTCCCGAAATCAACTTTTCCAAATTTCTCTTTTTCTCTCTCCTCAGAGCTGAAAATCAGATATTTTTATTTTTTTATTTCTCTCTCTTCAAATCGTCTGAAACCCTTAAATCCTCTTCAGATCGGCCTGGTCGATCGTCCAGATCGTCCTGGACGATCATACCAAACCAAAATCGCCTGGCCGATACTCCAGGGCGATGATCAGGCCGATCCTTATGAACAGTATCAATCGGCCTGGCCGAAGTCCCCGATCGGCCTGGACGATACATACAGAAAATCACCTGGAGCAAAACTGGGCAAAATCTAGAACTCTTTTTCCACTGATCGTCCCAGGACGATCCCGATCGTCCTGGACGATCCTGGAGCAGATTGTGATATTACAACCCTCGGGATCCACCAAGGGTTGAAGATATTCAATTCGAGCATCGTCAAGAAGAAATTCATCTTCCTCCACCTAGGAGACATCCTCAATTATAACAGGAAGATGAACTTGCCAATACAGCGAGTTCAACACATCCTTCCCCCTCGACTCGGCAGCCTCGCATTTTTTCGGAACTCCCAGAAGGCTCTCCCCAACCACACATTGCGGAACTCCCTCACAATGTCCTGTGTCGCGAACTGCAAAAATTGGTACGGGAAGAGTTCCCCCGAGGAGATGTGAAGCATGCTCTCCGACAGAAAAATTTTCAGGAGTCATCACCTCTAACTGAAACCATTCTTCAGCACCCCATTTCGGTCGAATTCAAAGTGCCAAACATTGTGTCCTACAATTGGGACGACCGACCTGTATGAGCATATCGACTACTATAGAACCATCATGCATATTCAACGAGCATCAGACACGCTCCTTTGCTAGGCCTTTCCCGCCACCCTTAAAGGACAGGCCCGAACGTGGTTCTACTCGATTCCACCTGGAACAAACCCCTCTTTTGTCAAATTGGCCAAAGTATTCATCAAACAATTTGTGGCCAATCGAAAAATTGTTAAGGATTCTTCCCACCTCTCCGTGATCCGCCAAAATGAGGGAGAATCGTTGAAGGAGTATTTTCAGCGATTTTCTACTGAAGCACGACAAATTCCAGGAGAAGACCCTGAATTACTCAGAGGGGTCTTTCTTGGAGGTCTTCGTCCTGGCCCCTTTTATTCGGCTCTTATGCGAGACACCGTCCATTCATACGCTGACTTGATCCTTCGCGTGGAGGCACAAATCTCTGCAGATGAAGCTATAAATGCTCACAGGAAGCAGTTTGAGCAAATCAGTGGGAAGCGCAAAGGTGCACCTGGGATGGATAATTCTTTCTCACAGCATAAAAAGCATGGGAAAAATAATCTACCTCATGGGTCTTCATCACCACGATGGGAACCCCGACAGGAGAAGGAGTACACCCCACTCAATACGTCTCGAACAAATGTATTGATGGTCGTTCGAGATCAAGATACAATAAAATGGTCAAACCCTTTGAAGTCGAACACAGGAAATTCAGATCAGTACCTTCACTTTCATCGTAGCCGTGGTCACACTACCGAAGCCTGCAAGAAACTCAAATGGTTGGAGAGATTGAATGATCATGCACTTAGCGGATTTGTATTAGCAATTCTACTTATCTTGTCGTCCCTTTTTATGTTGAGTATGGTACCACTTTGATATCTCTATTGTGTTCTTCCAAATTAAATGTTGTTGTATTGTCACCATACGTAGATCTTGTGTGTTTAGTACTTTTTAATTTGTAAGTCGTACTAGGGAACTATTGTACTATCTTATGTAACGCAGTAATAGAATGTTCATGTTGTTATGATATGATTTTTTCTCTTATGAAAGATAAGAAAAAAACTTCTCAAACTCTTTCTCCGTGATTCGAGAAATACACAATCCATATTATATCTCAATCACCGGACGATCAATCCCAGGGGGATTTGATTCGACCTCATCCACACAGGTTAACGTCGTCGAGCAGGGCTGCGACATACAACCTCGGATAGGTCTTACATCATTGGTGGATTCTCTCGACCTCTTCAACACAGGTTAATGTCATCGAACAAATGTTCTGACATACAACCTCAGATAGGTCTTACATCCTTGGTGGATTCTCTCAACCTCTTCCACACAGGTTAATGTCATCGAATAAATGTTCTGACATACAACCTCGGATAAGTCTTACATCATTGGTGGATTCTCCTGACCTCATCCACACAGGTTAATGTCGTCGAGCAGGGCTCCGACATACAACCTCGGATAGGTCTTACATCCTTGGTGGATTCTCTCGACCTCTTCCACGCAGGTTAATGTCATCGAACAAATGTTCTGACATACAACATCGGATGGAACTTCTACCCGACGTCGGACTTCTTCCTGTCGTCGGACTTCTGCTTGTCAGTAGACTTCTACTCGTCGTCAGACTTCTGCTCGTCGACGAACTTTCGTCGGTCTTCTACCCGATGCAGTACTTCTACCCGGCCTCAGACTTCTACTCGTCGTTAGACTTCTGCTCGTCGACAAATCTTCGTCGGTCTTCTACCTGACGTTGAACTTCTACTCGACGTCGGACTTTTCCCTGTCATCAGACTTCTGCTCGTTAGAAGACTCTTACGCATCGTCAGACTTCTGCTTGTCAGCGGACTTCTACTCGTCGTCGGACTTCTGCATGTCGACGAACTTTCATCGTTCTTCTGCCCAAGGCCGTACTTCTACCCGACGTCGGAATTCTCCTTATCCTCGGACTTCTGCTCGTCAGCAAACGTCTACTCGTTGTTGGACTTCAGCCCGTCGATGAACTTTCATCGGTCTTCTGCCCAAGGCTGTACTTCTACCCGATGTCGCACTTCTCCTCGTCATCGGACTCCTACTCGTCGTCAGACTTCTGCTCGTCGACAAACTTTCGTCGGTCTTCTACCTGACATTGAACTTCTACCGGACGTCGGACCCCTACTCATCGTCGGACTTCTGATCGTCGACGAACTTTCGTCGGTCTTCTACCCGACATTGAACTTCTACTTGACGTCGTACATCTCCTTGTTGTTGGACTTCTGCTCGTTAGCAGACTACTACTCATTATCGGCTTCTCACTCGACTACTACTCGCAACACACCCTCGAACTCTCTCCTTTGGCTCCATGCTCGATCGTTGACTGCAAATGGGCGTCAACTTGATCGTCCATCGCTAGCAAACTTCCGCTCAAATGGCAAAGAAACCCCGTAGGTTTTTGCACGCGAGGAGGGGCGCTAATTCGAGCAGGAAAAATTCTAACTCGCAAATAGCGGAAGCCTCAACCGTCAGTAGGCCGGAGGAAGAGGAAGAAATCCCGTAGGCTTCTGCATGCAATGAGGGGCGCTAATTCGAGCAGGAAAAAATTTTAACTCATAAATAACGGAAGCCTCTGTCACGACCCGACCCGACGGGGACGGATCCCGCCCGAGCCGGATCGCGACGAGAGACCTTATCCAGGATCTGGCTTTGGATTAGGTTACTGAACTGATCTTCCAAATACTTAACTCAACAAACACACACAGAACAACAGAGCTACTAAAATCATCAAATGCAGCGGAACAAAACATCTATCTTTTCATTTCCTCAAAAATAATCATCTACAGAACAGTACATGGCTTTTAAACAGAAAGAAAGACAGAACAGAAAAGCCATGACTGTACAAAAATCAAAAGTACAAAAGTACCTATACTGATCCGACTCTGAACTAATCCTGGACTTCCTTGCCTTTCCCAGAACCTGAAAACCACCAGAAAGCAAGGGTGAGCTCAACAGCTCAGCAAAGCAACAAACCACCAATCTGAATTCTCAGAAACCAAAACCAAACTCAAATAGAAATCAGATCAGAAATCGAAACAGAATCGGAAATCAGAACTTGTACGGACAGATATCAAATCAGAATCAGAGTCGTACAGATCAGATCACAGAACAGAATAAATCAACAGAGTCAGAATCATACAGATCATATCGAAACAGAACAAAATCGTATCAGAATCACATATCAGATCAGATATCAGATATTTAATTAATAGCTAAGTGTGCCCCCGGCACCAGAATAATAGCTGAGTAATTAATAGCTAAACTAAACTGAACAGAATCACTACGGATTCTGACCCTTATGTCTCCCTTGTGCTCACGGCACCTGAAATTCACTGAATAATTAATAGCTAAGCTAAATGTGCTCACGGCACCTGAATAATATAATTCACGGATCCGGAATATAACTGATATTTCTCCAACTTGAGCTCATCTAAATTTCCCATTTCACTAACTGAACCTCATAGGATCCAGGCCCCTTATAGCTCCCTTTTTATAGCTTATACACATAGCATTTCAATTCGGAAGAAATCCGGAGAAATCAGAAATTACCCAAAAAATCGGGCAGCACAACGGCAGTATACAGAATTTACACAAAATTTCCTGCAAAGAAAATTCACCGAATTCGCACAGAACATAGATAATCATATTCCAGAACATTTATTCTACTGCACAGATAATTTCCAATTTCACATAAAATTGTAGTCTACGAAAAACATCGCCGAATCAAAAATACCCGGACAAAAATCTTCGGAAAATAACCAAAATGTGCACACTCGGCACGTCAACAATATACAGAAACTTACGCGGTAAAAACTGAACCAATCAAAAGATACGGACGAAAAACCGTAACGAAAACGAAATCCGGACAGAAAATACCGCCAACCGCGACGGAACTGAAAATTGAGAAAGACGGAATGTGCCTTACCTCGAGCACAGCAATTTCCTCAACAGTCACTTCGAACGAAAACGGCTCCGCGTCTTCCCGAAATCAACTTTTCCAAATTCTTCTTTTTCTCTCTCCTCAGAGCTGAAAATCAGATATTTTATTTTAAATTTCTCTCTCTTCAAAACGACTGATTTCCCTTAAGTAATGTTCAGATCGGCCTGGCCGATAGTCCCGATCGTCCTGGACGATCAGACCAAACCACATAGTCCTGGCCGATACTCCAGGGCGATTGCACGGCCGATCCTTATGAACAGTGTCAATCGGCCTGGCCGATGTCCCCGATCGGCCTGGACGATACATACAGAAAATCATCTGGAGCAGAACTGGGCAAAATCTGGAGCTTCATTTCCACTGATCGTCCCAGGACGATCCCAGATCGTCCTGGACGATACTGGAGCAGATCGTGATATTACAGCCTCAACCGTCAGTAGGCCGGAGGGAGAGGAAGAAATCACATAGGCTTCTGTACGCGATGAGGGGCGCTAATTCGAGCAGGAAAAAATTCTAACTCGCAAATAACAGAAGCCTCAACCGTTAGTAAGCCGGAGGGAGAGGGAGAAATCCCGTAACTCTTGCACGTGAGGAGGGGCGCTAATTCGAGCAGGGGAAGTTTCTCACTCAAAAATAGCGGAAGCCTCAGCCGCCAAAGAGCCAGAGGGAGAAAGAAAGAGAAGTTGCAAATTTTCTAAAGGCCTAGGGGTCATATTTATAGGTTTTTGAGAGAATGAAGGGAAGTTACAACCATTTTCAAAATTTCCTATTTTTAGAAAAAAAATTGATTTTTTCGGAATTTTTTGGACTAAAAAATAGCAAAAAAATGATATTTTTGCGCATATGGGGTCCACAAAGGCGGTGGGCCGAACTGACCCTTCTCTCTCCTCGAAACAGCCCCGACAGCGCACAAATCCAATCCGTGGACAAACTGCGTGGAACGTGTCTCGCGTCTCGCGGCTCGCAGCTTGTGCGGCACACGAAGCACGCGCGGTCTGCGGCCAGCTGCAGCGGCGGCATCCCGCTGGCGGAACCCGCGAGACCCACGCGCGGGTCAATGCGCCAGCCAACTGGTCTTTTGCGCGGGCCAGTGCTCAGGCCGGAAGACCCAAGCGCGCCCAGCACAGTTCGGCCCAGGCCCGTAAGCACGTGCGGCCGTGGTTCCTTGCCGCCGCCGGCGACAGCGGCGGCCAGCCGGCCGGTCCGGCCGGTTCGGCCGCCCAGTCCAGGCTGGGCTCATTTTTCGCCCCGGCAAGTCCAAATTCGACGTTTTTGGGATCCCCGTACACGTTTTTCGACGTTCCTAACTCAATTTTGACACTTTCGGGGCTCAACAAAATCTCTATGAACAAGTTCGAACAAGCCATTAATTTTTAGAACGTGATTCTTTGCGATTCAACCAGTGTAAAATTTTAGAACAAGTATTTTCGGACTCCTGTAGCTCCGACGTCCGAAAATAGGGGGTAACTGATACGGCATCACAAAATTAGCTTGATCAGGCACGAATCTCGAGGCAAAAGTTAGTTGGAAACTTCAAAAATTAATTTTGGGAGCCCCCGAACACTGATTTCAGCAAGCTTACAGTCAAACAAGCGTCTCGGAAATACAAACCCAACGACACCAAGATCAATCCAATCCTAGCCCAAATAAGTCTGAATCAAGGGCTCAAAGCGCTGTTATAAGGTTCAAACCGCAGTTTGAGTTATCAAACGGTCTCCGATTTTGACGAGCTTATACTCGAATCAAACGGCTCGACGATAGAAATCCAACGAGCCTAAGATCATCGAATTCTGACATCATTAAGACCTTCAAATATCCAACAAACGTTGCATGATCAAAGGATTCGATATCGGTCGTCCATTCAAACCACTCCCAATTCGCCCTTGATCTCACGCCTATTTACGGGTTATGCCACTCCAAAAAAACTATAAATAGAACCCTCATTCTACACCAAGGGGACTCAAGGGAAGAGAGAGAAGGAGAGGAGAAAGGGGAAAAGGAGATTCCTCACCTCCTCGACCACCGCCGGAGCTCTTCCTGCCGCTTGAAGACGCCGGAACTCTGCCTGATTTTTGGGAAACGCCGGGAATCTGCAGAACTTTGTAACTTTATGAGAAGTTGATTGTAAATTGATCGTCTTGATTTGTAAGACGGATCAACCTTTGTACTTCAAACAAATACTAGTGGAACTTTGCAACTGGGCGAGGCCCTGTGGTTTTTTCCTCTTTTGGGTTTTCCAAGTAAAAACCTTGGTGTTCATTTTCTCTTTTCTGTTTGTGTGCGGAATACTCGTGCAACGCTAAGACGAATATTTCCTAACTCTACTGCCGCGTATATTCTAGCACGCAACAATATTCAAACTTATAAAATGATTTTATGTGCCTATGTGAAATCCAAAATTTTAAATAATATAAAAATATATTTTGCACTCTTGCATTATTTTTTTTTATATTGAATAATTAGAACATCAAACTCAAATACTCATCTAGCCAGGCCTAAAGAAAAATATAAAGCTTCTCCACCAATTCATCACAAGAAATTATTTTGTGCGGAGTTCGGATGGAAAAAATTATTCGTATATGTAAATATATATACTATGTACTACTTTATATACAATATGTATTAAATTTTATACATATTATATACTCATAATAATTCTTATTATTTTAATCTGTTGCTCAACTCCACTATCTGATGCAGTCCTTAGAACATCTAAAGTTCTCAACATCGAAGCACTGTTATTTGATCCAATAAGAATAGTTGTGGAGATCTACTTTTGGCCCAATCCACAAGGATTAGTAAAAAAGCCCAGCCCTAAGCTGGGCCTAAAAGCCATCATTTAAAATAAAAAGAATATAATACTTAAACTATAAAGATTGAAAGAAAAAGATTAAAATCAACTTGCAAATATTTTTTAAAATACTACTTTTATCTAAAAATATATTGATTTTGAGGCTAAATTTGAGAATTTTTTATTTCATATTATGAGAAATACTAATTTGATTAAATTCAACAAGTTTGATTATATTTTTTGCAATTTTAAAAAATATTCTATGTGAATTATTCGGTTATCCAATTCAGCCAAAATAAATGTATTTCCATAAAACCTAATGAAAAAACATCTCCCTAATTGCACTAAGAGTTTTTTTTTTTTTTTTTGGAACGGTTGTGTCTACCCGCTGCCACCTTCCGAAAGAAGCACTTGGCGGCGTAAGTATTCCCTCGGTGAGTCTACCAGCAACCAGCTCCACAGATGCCGAACCCACAGTTATTTTCTCTCATGAAAGAGTCGTGCCGTATGAGGGGGGATTCGAACTTGGGATGGGGGGTTATTTCACTAAGGGTAAGTGACAGAGAAAAATCTCATAAAGCTCTAAAACATTTGTTATATTTGAAAAAAAAAATAACATTTTTATATAGTAGTTATAAAATAATTAACATAATATTATAACAAATTTAATATTTTTAATAAAAATATATTTAATAATAATTTATTAAATATTTTATTCCTCAAGCGCTTTCATAAAAATTCTCCCTAGGCTACTTTATCTCATTCGTCTTCGACCTTGAAAATTAGCAAAACTCATAATACAATTTCGCCCTTAGCCTTTCCAAACCAAACCCCCACCGGCCACCACCTTCCTTCTTCCTCCATGGAAGAAAAACCAAAGCGTCAAGAAAACAAAACGCCGAGAAAAAAAGACGCCACCTTTAAACCGAGCTCCGCCGTCAAAGGTCTCCGCTTTGGCGGCCAATTCATCACCAAATCCTTCACCGTCCGCCGCGCCACCACGCCGGAACTCCTCAAACTCCTCAACTACCCTTCACCTTCCTCCTCCTTCCCTTCCACCATCGCTTACCTCCCAACAACCTTCACCATCCTCGCCCACGAAGCTTACCATACCCTTACACTTGGTCTCGGCACTCGCCGCTCCAAAGCTCTCCTCTTTATCTTCGATTCCGAATCCCTCTGCTCAGCCGTCGAACGCTCCTGGACTCCGGTCATCCCCCTCGGCGACGTCAACCGCCGCTTTCTCCGAGAGCTCGCTGGCTGCGAGATGGCGCGATTCAAGTTCAGAAAGGGATGCCTTACCTTCTACCTTTACGCCGTGAGGCGGCGAGGGTCCCCCGGATTTGACCGCGCCGATGATCTCAGGGCGCTGGTTGAGTCTGTCGCAGCGTTGAATGATTTCTTGGATTATACAGCCATGCTCGCCATGCCGAGCCAGAGGAGCCTTGGGGACTCGCCGCAGCTGGTGGCTGCGGTTAACTGATTTGTCAAAAAGATTTCACCGTTAGCTTAAAGTTGGAATTTTTATGATATTTATCTTCTGTTTCTTTGATTTTTGTTGTTTCACTGAGATTTGAGGTTTCAGATCTTCTATGCAGCTCATTTTGAGGAAGATGAAGTGATTACGCTTTGACGCTGTATTGCTTTTTAGAGAAAGTAATTTCGGAAATAAAAATTTTATAGGAAATTAGGAATGTTTTGATATATATATATATATATATATATATATATATATATATATATATTTTATATATATATTTCATGATTTTATTATAAATCACATTTTACCTTTCATAAAAAATTATAAAAATAATATATTAATAACTTTACCAATCTCTTTATTTAATTAGCATGTTTTTAATGTGTTAGGTGACTGAAACCTAAAAGTAAAACCATATGCTGTTTTCAGGAAATTGCACGGCTCACAAATTTCTAAATTTAAAATAAATTTAAATTATGAAGTGCTCTATTTTTTTATTATTTAAACAAACTAATATTGGCTCTACTTAGCCCTCTTAATTGAAATTCTAATCTAGTTGATCTTTAGTTTGACCAAATTTACATATTGAGCTTAGATTTTGCAATAAAGAACACAAAAATAAAAAATAAATTCGAATCACTTAAATTAATTATTAATCTGATCTCTATGATTGTTGTTTAAATCTATGACTTCTCTACAACTCAAAATATCTTTAATATATATAGAATAAAGATTTATTTATATTTTTAAAGAATCATTTTGATAACTTAAATTCTTAAAAAGAAATCAAAATAATCTCCCTTTATAAATTTGAGAGAGCGAAATAATTCTTTAATATAATTGGAGATCTTTCATTAAAAATCAAGAAATCATTTTGATCATTTTCTCTATATTTATATATATTTATATAGACCACCTGAAAGAACAGTCAGGCTCTTGCTTTAGCTATGTACTAGGCAAGAAATGAAACATTAGCAGCTATTATTGAACAAGGATGAATGCAAATGAAGACATGAGTAGGCCAACATCATAATATAAGTAGATATAATAAATCCTACTTACCAAAAGTTGTGTTTTATACAAGCATGGGGAAAATAATCATAATAACCTTCAAGGGATCATATATAAGTAAAGTTCACAATAGGATAAAAAGTTTTGAAAGACTTGGGATTCATTTGGGACGGCTTTATTCATGCTTCTTAAAACAACTTTTTAGTACAAAAATTAAAACATTTATACTAGAAAATCGCTTTAAGAAGCAGGAAGAAAGCCGTCCCAAATGAAACCTCAATGGCATAAACTGGCCAAGTAAACTACTGCAGAAATATTCTTGGATTGCAAGATCCTTCAGCTTATTTGAAATCATCTTCCACGCATTAACGTACATGAACCACAAATATCATAATAGATATTAGTTGAACTTCATGTGCATTAGATTAATAAGCCAAAACTTAGCCTAATGAAAGACACACATCAAGCAGGATAAGGGCTACCTGCCATAGCAGACTGGTTATGAATAATCAAGAGTCATAGTTGAAGGAATTAATTCACTATAAGTTAGGGATGGCTTTTCACAACTCATAGTTGAAGGAACTTCGTATGATAATTCTTTAGATAAATATTAGGCCATCTAAGGTTGAGACAACTTTGTCATTGCTCTCCTTTCTCCCACCAACAAAGAGGACCATGTACTAACAAATAACAATGAAGTATAATCACATTCTTACCATCTGACAAAGGAAGAATTATATAAAATTGTATTTAATTTGTCTATCAAAAGAAAAGAATTTGTATAGTAACCATGATGTTTATCAAGTTTTTGTCTCAATTCAGTCAATGGAGTAAGGAGGTGAGGATGAAGAAGCTAACATTATTTCCAAGGTTTAAAATTGTGCAGTTGGGTATTGAGGTGTTTTTCACTTGTGAGGCAAGGCGTAAGTCTTATGGTGTTTTGATGCATAAGTCTCAAAATCCAAAAATTGTGTAAAGTAAAAATAAATATTAAAAATGATTTTTTGTATAATACTTAAATAATATGTTAAATAATAACATATTAACTTTCTATTGAACTATGAAGTGACAAATAGACATACATATGAATTTAAAAATTGCAGAAGACGTAAAGTGATAAGTTATAAATTAGAGGAAGTTGTTGCGGCTTGTGGGTGCATGAAAGCATGATTTGTTTGGAGCTTTAGTTTAGGATTTAGGTACATTTTAATAAAAAAAATATATAAATCAGGTGAGGCGTACGCCTAGGCGCATCTCAACGGGCCTCCGCCATGCTGAGGCCCAAGCCTCATTAAAAAAGCTCAATGCGTAAGCCTTAAGGCGTTTTTCAATGAAATTGCACTCGCCTCATATTGCGCAATTTTAAACAATGATTACTTATGCTGACAACGAGGATGAAGGTGACTGTTGTTTCGTTGATTATGAATGAATTTTCATGTTTTGTATCCTCATGTGCTTTTGTACCCTTCTAAATTGCTGGTTGAAGTCTGTCTAAATAATCATGACCTATCTCAAATGAAACTAACCTGAGCATATTGAGAATCAGTCTAGCATTGGTTAGGTTGTGCAGCTTTGAAAATCATATCCCATTTGGGTTTAGGGTTCAACCAGTCTTTCCCTTATAATGTCAGTGTCTCTACCTTGCCCAAGAAGAGCAGTTTTATCATTGATTGTAGGATGAAGTCCTAAAGCCAAAGTGTAAAATAGAATCAAGCTGCAGTACAGACATCAGATCCTGACCAAGGATAAAAGTCCAAGGATAAGAGTACAAAGTAATTAAAGACTGTATCATTCTGGAATTGACACCACCTTTTTAGGGTCAACATGAGAACCTACCTAGTGGTAGGGAGTTCAACAAGGGACCATACGATCAACTTACAACACAAAAGCGTGGAAGTTCAATGAAGATATAATCCTACTTCAATTGACCTGAACTTTTGGCATTAGTATGCAACCCTGCCCAGGGATCGGAGTCCAACAAGAAACTATAAGAATCACCATGCAATACGCAAACACACAAGTTGAGTGAAAATCAATCCTCCGTGGATTAATCCAACCCTTTTATGGTCAATATTTGCTAAGGATAGACGTCCAACAAGTACTATAAAATAAAGTTCAGCACATGAGTTGGTGAAGAGATCTAATCTTCCTTTGGTAGATCTAACTCTGTTGATATTGTCAGAAGACCCTAGCAACTATGTGAGCGTGAAAATACATGGTAGAGATGGATATGAATTAACACAAGGTCTCGAGAATTCATTATGTAAGTCTCCCCTAAATTGTAAGGGCCTTCAAAAGAAATATGGTTCACTCGAGATTCCCTTTTAACTACCACCATTCCCTAGGCAACAACACGAACATCCCCTAGAAGTTGCAATTTATGAGGGGCCTTGAACAAACAGTATTGTATGAAGTTGTTTAACTAAATTCAAAAACACCCCTCTTGATGTTGTTGACATTCCTTTATGAAGAAGGGAGCATCCTTGTGGACAACTTGCGACACGAAAGAGTGTAAATTGATTGCATATGAAACCATTATGGGATTGACATCACCTTTTAGGGTTTATATGAGGTCACGTATAGGCGTAGAACTCAATAAGGAGCAATAGGATCAACATACAACACAAAAGCATAAAAGTTGAATGAAGATCAAATCCTCATTGGATTGATTTGAACTTTAAAGATCAATTTGCAACCTTGTAAAGGGTAAGAAGTCCAGCAAGAGACTATAAGAATAACTTGCAATATGAAAGCATATAAGTTGAGTGAATATCAAACCCTTAATGGATTAATCTGTAAATTTTCTGAGCAATATGCGACTCTACCCAACAAAAGATGCCCAACAAAGGATTGCAAAATCAAGTTGCAATGTAGAAGTTAACGTAAAGACTAATACCCTAATAATAAGCTTGACCATCTCAAGAATGGAGTGTGACATGCCAAGGGATAAAAATCCAATAAAGACGAATAAAAAAATTAGTAGAAATTGACAATAAAGACGAATAAAAATAAATAGTAGAAATTGATACAAATCATTATAAGATCTAAAATTCATTTTATTATACTGTTAAACCTTATATTGTGAGAGGCATTAGAAGAAATGTGGTTCGTTCGAGATTCCCTTTAAAAAAATTACATCCTACACATCAATGCAAGCATCCTATCAGGGCTGAAATATATAAGGGATTCTAAATTACAATGTGATATGTAATTGTTGAATTGAAATTAGGGCTGCAAACGAACCGAACCGAGCCGAGTATGTGAGTGTTCATGTTTGTGTTCATTTAATATCAGCTTGTTCAAGTTTGGTTCATGTTTGTTTGAGCTTTATTGTTTGTGTTCATGTTTGGTTCATTTAAATAAATAAGTGTTCATGTTCGGTTCATGTTCGTTTAGTGCTTATCGAGCTTGTTCACGAACATATTTAACGAATTTTTTTTAACTATCAAACAAATACGTTCATGAACATATCTATGAACAAACACATTTATAATAAAAGCAATTGTCTATGTAATAAAGACAATGATTATTTATATTTATTAATTTTATAGTCAAATATTAATTATTTTTATCTAGCTTATTCACGAGTTCAAAATTGAACACGAATCAAGCTTCTTATCGAGTTTGTTCACGAACTTCAAATGATGTTGTTCGCGAACATAAACGAGCCGAACACATTAGTGTTCAAGTTTGTTTATTTAAGAATCGAGTATTTAAAATATTGTTCAAGTTTGTTTGTTTAGCTAATTAAACGATCACAAACGAGCTTTAATCGAACCGAACAACGAGTAGCTCGTCGAACGTTTGGTTCGCTTGCAGCCCTAATTTAAATCAAAGCATCCATCTTGGCTTGTTTGACATTCCTTTGTGCTGAAGGTTGTATCCTTGATTACCCCCAATTCTTTATGTGCGTTAAAAGTTTTATGAATGTGATAAACTTTTGTTAACTACACAAATGGCATATGCCATAATAATAGGGCCGATGGTGTGGAAAATTAAGGAGTGGTTGTAAGAGTTATTTGTTGAGATACAAGCAACTTGACAAACAAAGTTGCAAAAGAGGTACGAGTAATGAAACCAATTTAGACAACAAAGCTATATAAGAAGGCATAAAAATCTCTACTTATTGAGAAGTGCCATTGTAGCCATATGTAAAAGCGTGGGCAACATGGCAAGCTTAAGTCATGAAACTATATGAAGAGTCAAGCTTGTCATTTGCCTTTGCAAATAATGTGTATTTTTGGGAAAGATGAAGCTTCTCTCATCTCTTTTTGAGATGTTAGAAAGTCCAATTGGTTGGAGTTGTGTTCTTGCACTTGTAAAAAAAATGTTGTTCCATCTTATTTAACACTAGTTGGCATTTGGGGCTCACTCATCGACTGTCATTCCGAGTACTTCTGAGAAAATGAAGATCAAGCTTATTCAAGTACCCTTCTAAAGCTCACCATTTGAGAGCGGCTCTCTACGACATCTAATGTGGATCTGATGAGGACATCGTCAGCATTTTCGACACGTGTACCATCAGGAGATCGACGGCTACGATCATGAGTTTATTTCGAGTCATTTTATGTAGTTGTTTATTTGATTTTGTGTTTTTTCCGTTTTTGCCCTTATGGGTGGTTAGTTGCTATTGTAGCCCAAGGGGCATTTTAGTCTTTCGTTTTTCTTTGTCATTGTGAGGCCTATTTATATGGCCCTTCTCTTGTAATAGTTTTTTTAGTTTTTGATGAAATTAAATTTACTACTTGTTCTCTTTGTGAGTTCCTCCCTTCAAGATCTCTTAGTGAGTTCGCCGGAGAAGACTAGATCTCTTTGTGAGTTCTAGTTCGCCGGAGAAGACTAGATCTCTTTGTGAGTTCTAGTTTTCGAATTATCTTATCTTGTGGAAAATCAACGTGGAGACAATCGAGGTTAGTAAATCCGTAGTCGTCGAAGCCTTGAAATATCCATTTCTTCCTTTTCCCCTTGCTCTTCCCGCCGCCCACGCCAAGCAACTCAAGCCGCCGGCCACCTTGCCTCCATCTTCCGCAGGCCAGCTCAGCCGCCGCCGGCCACCCTCCTGCCGGCCAGCCGCCGGCCTCCAGCCGGCCACCCCTTGGACCCCCATGCCGCCGGCCCCCTCTAGCTCCCCCTTTTGAATTTTGAATTCCCCTCTCTTAATGACTTTCCTAATTAAGCCATATTAATTTGGAAAATTAATTAAGAGGAGTTACACATATTTGAAATTCAAATTCAAATTCCCTCTTACTTTCATTTGAATTTGGGAGTTATGATAATTAATTAAGAGGAGTTACACATGTTTGAAACTCAAATTCAAATTCCCTCTTATTTTCATTTGAATTTGGGAGTTACTTATGATATAATTAATTCTGAAATTAAATGTCAGTTTTATTATGCTTAATTAACTCCTTGTGGTTCCCACTCATTTAAATTCTCAAGCCTTCTCACCACTATACATGGCCGGCCCCTCTCTCCTCTCTCTCCCCCATTAAGTCCCTTTATCCACCTCACCAATCTTCATTAATTGGTATCTCATTATGGATCCAATTAATTAAGATCTCAAACTTACTTCTCTCCTAATCACCTTAATAACTCCACAAATTCAGCCCAATTCTTCTCCCCATTTCAATCCCTCTCCCTCCTTGGATTAATTTAAAATTCAAATTAAATCCCTCTCCTAAACCACTAAAATCTGAATTTTATTTCAGATTTCTTGCATTTGCCTCGTAGCCCCCACCATAGCCGACTCCCCCCATCTTCTCCTCTTTTGCTTCAACAAGTGGTCGGCTCAAGGGGCTCAAGAAGAGAGTTCTCCACATCCGGACGGCCAATCCCGACTTCGACCACGGCTTCGTCTTTGAAGATCAAGGAAGAATGGATAAGACGTTGGATGCTCACTAGTCATCCCATGGACTACCCGCCACCGGCTACCACTCCAACGGACTACACTTTTGTGCGCCATTTGTCTCCTAGTGGCATCGCTCGGTTGCTCTCAATCTTCCTCCATTAAAAGTGCCACCAACAAGAGAGTGAGTGAGAGCCCAAGGTGAAAAGTTCTATTTGTTAATTGTGGATTATTGTTTCTCCCCATAGAATTACTCTTTAATTCTATGTTGTCAATTTGATATTGTCCCGTTGATCTAGTTATAACTGCATGCCTTACTTAATTTCGAATTGATAATTCTGAAAACCTAACTTGGGTAAGCATTAATTCTATAACTAGCAAAGCTTTAAACTCTTATATTAAAATCACCAAGCAGTTCTTGTTTCCATGCATTACGTTTCACATCAGGATCCTATGCTGGAGATGATTCCAATTGAAAAATGAGCATTGGTGAGGCATAAAGATGTAAGTGACAATGGCAATTTAAGAGTGGGTATCAAAGCTATGTAAAGGTGCCTGCAATGCCAGCTAATGTAGGTCAAAAAGTGGGAACTAAAGCTTTGCAAAGAGGCCCATGTGATTATGATAGCTATGGAGCGATCATTCAAGTTGAATAAAAAGAAATATGAGTTGATAACAACTGGGGAGTGAGCATCAAAACTACATAAAGACGGACAAGAAATGACGGGTGAATGGAAGATGTGCAAATCATATATTTGATCACATATGAAAATTGATGTCAACATTGTCATCTGTAATGATGCCCCCCATAAAATGCAAGACTTTTGGTTGGCCGCCAATACTTGACAGTTCAACAATTTTCTGATGTCCATGATTAGTGAAATACGAATAATTTTCACAGAGATGTGCCTTGAATTGTTTAGGATACACTAATTGTTGGAAATGGAGAACTTTTGATGGTGCCAAACTGTTGCAAGTGGAAAAATAATCTTTAAATGACAGTATAATTTAGGTTGATGGGTAGTCTTGAGCTAAATGTTGACAGAATCAGTAAATCAAGGTCAACAAGTCAACTCCAATTTTGAAGTTGTCTAATATTCTGAGCCAATGAGTAAGTTTGAAGATGAATAAAATCTGAAACTGATTCAACATAATTTCCCCAATTGGATAAAGAAAGAGGGCTCAAAGTGTAGCCCTTTTCCCTCTTGTGGTAGAGAGTGACTATAGTGTTGAGTAAACAACTGTGTATCTCAGTATTTGATTTGATGATAAAAAACCTTATGTGATGTACTACAATACTTTACTAAGTGTTCTCTAGGAATTTATTAATCCATAACAATCATTAAGATAATGATTATGAATGTACATACTAATATTAAAATAGCTAAATAACTCATAATCATAATTTTACAATCATCGGATAGTCAGTTGCACAACTTAACATATTTACTGTATTTAAACGCAAAGAACCCAACATACTAATCAATTAGAGCATCCAAAAATTAGCCAAATCTTATTATTCATTAAATACTACTTGAATTTTGCATACAATTTTTTTGCAAAAGTCATATTTCAATTTCAATGTGTTTTCAATTTTCTATATTCACTTGAATTTCAATTCATTTTTTTTTTTTTTGGAAAATCATATATTAGTTTTCAATTATGTGACATTGCTAAGTTAAATTATTAAACTATTGCTAGTATTAATTATCTCTGTAATAGCAGTTGCTGAAGAAGCTATTCACCCAGCTTTCAGCAAAGTAATTAGCAGCAGCTTTCTACCAAAAACGGCAGGATTGAATAGGTTACAAAGAAAAACAGTAAAAGGATTTCCATTGCCTCATGTTATGTTTTATAGCATTAACTAAAACAATTCTTTTATATTTTTTATACAAATTATGCTGAATCTCTTCTTATTTCTTAGGCACTTAACAAATTTCGTCATACATTTCTCAAGAGAAAAGGACCAAAATGGTCCATTAACTCTTTGTGAGGGATCAAAAGTCCCCAACTATTTTGAGGAACCAATTTGGTCCCTCAACTCTTCCAAATGGGACTTTTTAGTCATGCGATCTAATGGTAGAGTTGATGATGTGATACCAAATGCAAGGAGCTTCGTAAGAAATTAAAATTGAGTTGGCAAAGAAATTACAACTAATAACCTATAGCGATAGCAAGAAAATCATTAAAATTTCGTAGTTATCAACTAGCTTAGGCGAAGAAATATGTAGATTAGCCAAAACTTTCGGACAACAAAAAATAATAGCAACACTAAAAGCTATTACAACAATCCGCCATTTAATAACGAGAAGTTCACCTTGGGGAAATAATCACTCAACTAGACTAGGCTTTGCGGGAGAGGAATTTCAGCACACCAAACGATGCCACGAGGAAGGTTGCGATGCCAAGGGTCTTGAGCCACGGAGAGGTTGACGGTGGCGAGGAGGGCGTGAATGCTTGACTTTCGAGACTCCAAGTGTGCTTAGCAAATTGACGGTCGTAGATGCTTGCAAGGATCGGGACGACTCTCTCCAAGTACTCTTCCACGGTGGTCTCGTCTTCAAATCCTACGTCAAAGCAAGGTGATCTTAGGATGTTGATGCTCCCGTCGGCGTTGAAGACCAATCCCCACTCAAACTCCGGATCCGCCATGCATGCTTGATGTTGGCAAATCTTCCAAGGAGAAGGGAATTAGGAGGCGGTGAGGAGTAGCCTTGACACTTGAAGAAGGAGAGATAGGGAGAGGGGAGAGCTGACGGAATTCCCAAGGAGGAGGGAAGTTCGGCCAAGGGAAAATAGAAAAGGAGCTTAGGTTTAGATGAGAGGAAGGGAGATTTACTAAAATCTGAATTGATCTCAGATTTTAGTAAATTTGGAGGGAAATACTTGAGATTAATTTCAAATTTCAAATGTAATTAAGGGGGCTTAATGAGCCATTAATGGGGCTCATCAAGAGGGGTGGCCGGCGGCATGCTTGGAGAGAAGGAGGAGGTTTAAATCTTAAAACTGAAATTAATTTCAGTTTTAAGTAAATCCGGAAGGAAAACTTTGGATTCAAATTAGAATTTCAAAACGGTCATAGCATTAATCTCGCAATTAATGGGGGAGATTTCTCCTTGAGGCCGGCGGCATGCATAGAGGGAGAGAGGGGGATTCGAGGGAGATGGTTTCCAATTTAGGAGGGTGATGTGGCGATAGGTTTCATAACTCCAATCTAAATTAAATTGAAATTAAGCCTCCTCATGAAAACCTTCCTAAATTGGATTTTCAAATTAGGAAAGAATTCGGAATTTGAAATTTCAAATTTCAAATTTCAAATTTGAACTTTGTGTATGGAAGGGGTCGGGTGGGTGAAGGGGACGTCGCCGGCAAGGTGGCCGGCCGGAGTTTGGATGGTGGTCGGCGGCGGGTCCCTCAAAGGGGGCGGCGGCAATAGGTTGAAGAGGGATTTCTTGTAGTGGGAGGGGGAAGGAGATGGATGGGAACACGAACGAGAAAATAGAAAATTCTAACCACGAATCGAGGACTCTTCCAACGATTGGTGGGCCTTGCGATTTGCTCCCCTTGGAGCTCTCTCTCTCTCTCTCTTTCTTCAAGCTCTCATGCAAGAAGACAAAGAAGAAACAAAGTAGGTTTTCATTCCAATATTCATTAGCCTCATACAATGATACATGACCCCTATATATAGGTCATGAGATACAAGAAAATAAAAGCATAAATAATGACTAAATCGCCCTCGGGGCCCCAACATGACTCACTCACACACAAGGGTAAAACAGGAATACTGAAAACTAAAATGCATGAATAACTAAAAATACAAGCTCTGAATCGTGGCCATCGATCGACGATGATTCCGGCGATACACGTTTCTAAACCGTTGATCGATGACCTCATCATTCTCCCCGGGTGGGAGAAAACTCGACCCCGTCGAGTCGGAATCTCTGGAGCTCTCGTACATCTCTAAAAGATCCGGATCCAATCGCTGCAGCTCCTCTCGATCGATCCATGTATCCTCTGTCACCGGTTTCCCTTTCCAATGAACCAAGTACCTATGGCGCCCACCTTCCTTCATGGAAATGATTTCATCGTCAAGTATAGCATCAATCTTCTCCGCATTGGGTAAATGGGGTAAATTGGGGAGTGGAGGTAGGCTGGGGATCTCACTGGTTGGGTTCTCATAAGGCTATATTTGAAGTGGATTTTCAGGGTTCAGCTCAGGTCCCTCAAAGGCAACTAAATCTTCTATATTAAAGGTTGGATTGATGTTAAAACCTTTGGGAAGGTCCAGCACATAAGCATTGCTATTTATCTTTGAAATTATCCTAAAAGGTCCGGCGCTTCTAGCATGTAACTTCTTCACGGAGCCCGGCGGAAAGCGTTCCGGACGGATCCGTACCATCACAAAGTCTCCAACTGCGAATTCTTTAAATCTTTTCTTGTGATCTGCAATAAGTTTATAATTGGAATTACTTTGTTCAATTCTTCTTTTAATTTCTTTGTGAAGCTCCTGTATATGAGATGCAAATGTATATGCTGACTCAGATGTTCTACCTAAGGGACTCATGGGGATGAGGTCAATTGGCTGCCTAAGCGGGTATCCATACACAATTTCAGCTGGACTCAAGTTTGTAGTTCTGTTTACAGAGTTGTTGTAGGCAAATTCTGCTATGGGTAACTTAGAATCCCAATCTCGAATGTTTTCTCCTACCAGTGTCCTTAGGAGGTTGCCTAGGCTTCTATTTACTACCTCAGTTTGACCATCAGTCTGCGGGTGGAAGGCTGTGGAGAATTGTAATTTGGTGCCCATGTAGTGCCAAAGGGTTTTCCAGAAATAACTAGTGAACTTAACGTCCCTGTCGGATACTATGGTCTTGGGAAGGCCGTGAAGTCTAACTATCTCGTTAAAATAAAGTTTTGCGATGTGGGAGGCGTCGAAAGTCTTGGAGCAAGGTACGAAATGAGCCATCTTAGAAAATCGGTCAACTACCACAAATACAGAATCGTGTTTCTTAACAGTTTTAGGTAGTCCAAGTACGAAGTCCATGCTTACATCTACCCAGGGAGAGTTAGGCACCGGGAGCGGGGTGTACAAACCAGTGTTTTGTTTTCGCTGTTTGGCTAGCTGGCAGGTGTGGCATCGTTTCACTAACTGACTGACATCTCGCTTAAGGCTAGGCCAGAAAAATCGATTTTCGAGAGCAGCAATTGTCTTGGTCTGGCCAAAGTGTCCGGCTAAACCTCCAGCATGTAACTCCCAAACTAGATATTCTCGAAGGGAAGTCCTAGGGATACATAGTTTTTATGCCTTGAATAAATATCCATCTTCCACAATAAAGTCATCGATAATTCGTTCACCCCCGTAGTAAGTCTAGAATAGGTGTCCTTAAAATTAGGGCAATCCAAGTAATTTTCTTTAAGTTGCTCAAACCCTATCACTTCCATCCTCATTTCACGAACGACCATCAGACGTCGGCTAAGTGCATCCGCGGCTTTATTCTCCGAACCTGCTTTATGTCGAATGATATACGTGTATTCTTGCAGGAACTCAACCCATCTACCATGTCGGGCATTAAGCTTCTTTTGGGAGTTAATGTATCGAAGCGCTTCATGATCAGAGAAAATGACAAATTCCTGAGGCAGCAGGTAATGCCTCCAATATCTAAGGGATTGAATTATAGCATAGAATTCTTTGTCAAAGGTGGAGTAGCGTTGCCGAATGTCATTTAGTTTTTCACTGAAGTAGGCCACGGGGTGGCCTTCTTGAGATAAGACTCCTCCTATTCCTATGCCCGAAGCGTCACAAGTCACTTCAAAAACCTTAGAAAAATCAGGCAGCCGCATGACAGGCGCTTCAATCATTTTCCTTTTTATATCATCAAAAGCCTTAGAAGCAGACGGCGTCCAAAGAAATTCACCTTTCTTGAGACAATCAGTTATCGGTCCCACTACGGTGCTAAAATTCCAGATAAACCTTCTATAAAACGTGGTCAGTCCATGAAAACTCCTAACATCTCGAATATTTTTGGGTTCGGGCCACTCAGTGATCGCTCGCACTTTCTCAGGGTCTGCAGAGATTCCATGGGAAGATATGATGAATCCAAGAAAAATGACGTGATCAGTCAAAAAGGTGCACTTCTTGGGGTTGGCGAACATTTGTTCTTTCCATAACATTTCACAGACCTGCCTTAAATGATCCAAATGCTGTTCTTCCGAGTTGCTGTAAATTAGGATATCGTCAAAGTATACAACCACGAATTTTCCTAGAAAAGGTCAGAGGATTTGGGTCATAACTCTCATAAACGTGCTCGGGGCATTGCATAAACCAAAGGGCATCACAGTCCATTCGTATAATCCATCTTTGGTTTTGAAAGCCGTTTTCCATTCATCTCCCGGGCGGATCCTGATCTGGTGGTACCCACTTTTGAGGTCGATCTTAGAGAATAGAGTGGCCCCCGTCATCATGTCTAGCATGTCATCCAGGCGTGGGATTGGGAACCGATATTTGACCGTGATTTTGTTGATAGCGCGGCTATCGACACACATTCTCCACGATCCATCCTTCTTAGGGGTAAGAAGAGCAGGAACCGCACACGGACTGAGACTCTCCTTAATGAATCCTCGTTGAAGCAACTCGTCCACTTGTTTCTTGAGCTCTGCATGCTCAGTCGGGTTCATACGGTAATGAGGTAGGTTGGGTAAGGAGGCTCCAGGGACTAAGTCGATGGCATGTTGGATGTCCCTAAGGGGTGGAAGTTGGTATGGCAAATCCTCAAGGAAGACATCAGAAAAAGTTTCAAGCAGTGGTTTTACTTCCTCGGAGATAGGTTCTTCATGATCTACACTTACTTCCCGAGCTACTAACGCGTAAAGAGGTGCTCCAGATCCTAGTTCAGTGTCCAAGTCCTTGGCAGTTAGAAGGTTCAGGCCCGTGTTGGGTTTAAGAGAATTTGGCTTGATGTTGTCCCTTGTTGATTTGGGTTGGGTGGGGAGGAGTTTGATCTTCTTGCCCTCGTGTTCAAACACGCAGGTGTTTGAACGGCCATAGATGTGTACATCATTGTCAAAAAGCCAGGGGCAGCCAAGGATGATTTGGCCCACATCCATAGTTAAAACATCGCACCAGATTTTATCCTTGTAACCAACGAATTCGATAGGAACAAGACTCCTATCTTTCACTTCCAGGGTGGTCGAGTTTATCCAAGCAACTTTGTAGGGGTTCGGGAGTGGAGTGGTCCTTAATTGCAATTTTGAAATCATGGCAGAAGATACGGCGTTGATGCAACTTCCACTGTCTATTATGACTTTACAATTTTTGTCTCCAATCTTAGTGAAAGTGTAGAAGATTGAGGTTCTTCGCCAGTCATCGCTAGGTTTAGGTTGGGAAAAGGCACACCTAACAACTTGCAGTTCTAGTCGGTTCAACTTTTGGAGGCAGTGAACAACAGCAGTATCATCCTCGTCGAAAATTTCTTCATCGTCGTCCATATGGTGGACTAGGTCAGTTTCCGGTTCGTCTTCTTCCTCCGTCACTTCCTCAATTATCGTGACCTTAAACGGGCTGGAGCACTGAGACGCGATGTGCCCATACCCATAGCATCTAAAACACTTAGTGTCGGCAGTGGTCTTGGGTGTCTCTCGATCAGGCGTTTTCCCTTTATAATCGGATCGAGGTTGGGTTTGGTTAGGAGCAGGCCGACTACCTGAGGGTCCAGTGGGTTTGTTGTACGGTTGGCTAGAGGAAGACTTGTAGGGGTTAGGTCTAGAGTCTTGGGTCCTAGGGGCGTGGCTCCTTGATTCTTCTAAGTCTAGCACAAGACTACAGGCAGCCTCGTACGTGTTCACTCCTCTAGCAAAGAGTTCATTTCGAAGATCTTCTCTTAATCCGGCTCTGAACATTGACAGGAGTTGCGTAGGAGTGGTGGTCTCTTCTCCGTTACAACGAATCAGGAAATCATCGAAGGTCGAGATATATTCCTTGACGGTCTTGCTCCCTTGGGTTAGCCTATTCCAACGATCTAGAAGTCTTGGGTAGTATGAGGGGGGAAGGTATTTCCTTTTCAGTTCTTACTTCATTGTGCCCCAGTCGGCAATAGGGTATTCTCCTCGAGTCTCCCTCATGTGCTCTACATTGGTCCAGTACTGGTTAGCTCTTCCCGTTAACTTCATCTCAGCGAATCTAACCTTCTTATCTTCCGAAATGTTATACCATTTGAAATAGCTATCCATTCCCTTAATCCAGTCAAGGAAAACTTGAGGCTCTAACGTACCGTCAAACGTCGGGGCGTCTATCTTAATGCTCTTGAGGAGTTGGGCGTCGTTGTCTCTCCAATGTGTGTCATGTCCTACCGGTTCCTGATGGGGTCGGTGGTTGGGCCGGTAGTAATCCCTAGGGGGTCCGTACTCAGTTCGGGCATCCTCGCCATATGGAGATTGTGGACGGGAGGGAGTGTAGAGAGCGGGGTGACCTATTCTTTCAGTTGTCTAGTCTTTCTCCCGTATGACGTTTGAGTTCAGCTACGCTTGTTTGGGTATCCTTCATTTGTTGTGTAAGTGTTCCTAACTGGCCCATAATCATGTCTAAGGTTGCTTGCATGTGAGTTGGGTCCATGGCTAGGCGCTAATGATCACTTGGGAGGCATTCTAAGCTAGGGCAGCAATAAAATTCCACTGAGACGCTTGCTGGAACGTAATTCCAGCAGCAAAAACGTTTAAGGCAGCAAGTACAAACGATGGGGAATGTCTTCTAAGAGTTCCGGCTAGGGTCCAGGGCACGGGCAGCACCTAAATAGTGACTTTAGGGTCGCTAACGGCTACTAAACAGCTGCAGGAAACAGAGGACAGCAAACTACAAACGCTTGAAAATCAGCCCAACGTCACTAACTATTGCAGGAAAGTGAATGGCAGCAAGGGTTTATTGTCCTACACTAATATGGATGCGAATGCAATGAGGACAGCACTTTAAACTCCTTTATATGAGCATGTAAAATGAATAGTTCATGCATAAAATTTAAGACAGCAAACTAAAACAGTAGCCAATGCTAATTAGATGATGTTAAGCATGCCGAAATAAGCTAAATGGGTATTCCTAGGATGCACCTAGCATGAGCAAAGCATGTTAGCCATGCTCTGATACCAAATATGATGTGATACCAAATGCAAGGAGCTTCGTAAGAAATTAAAATTGAGTTGGCAAAGAAATTACAACTAATAACTTATAGCGATAGCAAGAAAATCATTAAAATTTCGTAGTTATCAACTAGCTTAGGCGAAGAAGTATGTAGATTAGCCAAAACTTTCGGACAACCAAAAATAATAGCAACACTAAAAGCTATTACAAAAATCCGCCATTTAATAACGAGAAGTTCACCTTGGGGAAATAATCACTCAACTAGACTAGGCTTTGCGGGAGAGGAATTTCAGCACACCAAACGATGCCACGAGGAAGGTTGCGATGCCAAAGGTCTTGAGCCACGGAGAGGTTGACGGTGGCGAGGAGGGCGTGAATGCTTGACTTTCGAGACTCCAAGTGTGCTTAGCAAATTGACGGTCGTAGATGCTTGCAAGGATCGGGACGACTCTCTCCAAGTACTCTTCCACGGTGGTCTCGTCTTCAAATCCTACGTCAAAGCAAGGTGATCTTAGGATGTTGATGCTCCCGTCAGCGTTGAAGACCAATCCCCACTCAAACTCCGGATCCGCAATGCATGCTTGATGTTGACAAAGCTTCCAAGGAGAAGGGAATTAGGAGGCGGTGAGGAGTAGCCTTGACACTTGAAGAAGGAGAGATAGGGAGAGGGGAGAGCTGACGGAATTCCCAAGGAGGAGGGAAGTTCGGCCAAGGGAAAATAGAAAAGGAGCTTAGGTTTAGATGAGAGGAAGGGAGATTTACTAAAATCTGAATTGATCTCAGATTTTAGTAAATTTGGAGGGAAATACTTGAGATTAATTTCAAATTTCAAATGTAATTAAGGGGGCTTAATGAGCCATTAATGGGGCTCATCAAGAGGGGTGGTCGGCGGCATGCTTGGAGAGAAGGAGGAGGTTTAAATCTTAAAACTGAAATTAATTTCAGTTTTAAGTAAATCCGGAGGGAAAACTTTGGATTCAAATTAGAATTTCAAAACGGTCATAGCATTAATCTCGCAATTAATGGGGGAGATTTCTCCTTGAGGCCGGCGGCATGCATAGAGGGAGAGAGGGGGATTCGAGGGAGATGGTTTCCAATTTAGGAGGGTGATGTGGCGATAGGTTTCATAACTCCAATCTAAATTAAATTGAAATTAAACCTCCTCATGAAAACCTTCCTAAATTGGATTTCCAAATTAGGAAAGAATTCGGAATTTGAAATTTCAAATTTCAAATTTGAACTTTGTGTATGGAAGGGGTCGGGTGGGTGAAGGGGACGTCGCCGGCAAGGTGGCCGGCCGGAGTTTGGATGGTGGTCGGCGGCGGGTCCCTCAAAGGGGGCGGCGGCAATAGGTTGAAGAGGGATTTCTTGTAGTGGGAGGGGGAAGGAGATGGATGGGAACACGAACGAGAAGATAGAAAATTCTAACCACGAATCGAGGACTATTCCAACGATTGGTGGGCCTTGCGATTTGCTCCCCTTGGAGCTCTCTCTCTCTCTCTTTCTTCAAGCTCTCATGCAAGAAGACAAAGAAGAAACAAAGTAGGTTTTCATTCCAATATTCATTAGCCTCATACAATGATACATGACCCCTATATATAGGTCATGAGATACAAGAAAATAAAAGCATAAATAATGACTAAATCGCCCTCGGGGCCCCAACATGACTCACTCCCACACAAGGGTAAAATAGGAATACTGAAAACTAAAATGCATGAATAACTAAAAATATAAGCTCTGAATCGTGGCCATCATTCGGCGATGCTTCCGGCGATACACGTGTCTGAACCGTTGATCGATGACCTCATCAGTTGATGAGGAGGATAATTTAGTCTTTTTTTCATTA
Organism: Dendrobium huoshanense; assembly: GCA_016618105.1. Lineage (NCBI taxonomy): Eukaryota > Viridiplantae > Streptophyta > Magnoliopsida > Asparagales > Orchidaceae > Dendrobium > Dendrobium huoshanense. The sequence goes on from CM028358.1 coordinate 1,577,473, forward strand.
AAATATTGAATAAATATAATTCTTTAGAGATTAAAAGAATTTATTAATCTTTTCTTTAATAAAAAATTATACATATTTTTAGTTTTAGTAATTATACATAATAACTTTAATAATTAAAATTATATTTTCTCAACTCTCGGCAACTTTTAGGGGGTTGTTTATTATATTTATAATTAGTAATTTTAATTATTGTTACCAAATAAATAATATAATTAAAACTTATATTAATTATCAAATATTTTAATAAATTAATTATTTATTAATTATATTATATTTTTAATTAATTTTTTAACTTTTCTTTACCCCTTCTCTACTACTCGTTGCTCTTCGACTTCGCCTCCTTCGCATGACGGGTAGAGTTTTGAACGACTAGCTAAATAATTGTTCATATGAATAACACCATGTTCATATGCTTAGTTTTGTAGAGCTCAATTTACATAAGTTCAGACATTATAAAAAGTTCACGTGCTAGTATAATCATTTATGTATCACCAATATTTATATTTGTCACTTGTGTTTGCAACTTTGTTGTTAAGTGACTTAATTGACATAGCTTGTTTGTTGTTGGGTAAATCTACTTCGTTTGAGCTAGCAAGTTACATCATAAATATAAATCTTGCTTATTCATGTAACCACACAAATAAGTAACCTTGCATAGTATATTGCTTTCACATATTTAGTTCTTATTGTCAAATTCATTTAGCTTTATTTGTATAATTGTGTGGAGTTTAAATTAGTGAATTTTAAAATAAGTTTAAAATGCACAGTACACACCTAATTCATCCTCCTCTTCGCGTACCATCACCCAACATATAGTCCTCTACCTTCTCCTTGGAAATGGATATTTATAGAGGTAGAGGAGAAGGTGAGAAGTAATCTAATACTTTTGTGGTACAAATGATGAAAACATGAGACACATCTATAAGTATTTTCATTTTTCAATTGACCAAAGGATTGAGAAGAGAGACAATTCATCTTTGAAATCTATGTTAGACCATTATTCCCCTAAAGTTGATGGAATGATAGACGCCTTCAGATTTATACTACTAGAGATTAAAATTAAGTTGCAATATGGCTTTGAGATTGGAATTGTGAGTAATTTGAGCTAGTTTATTAGCTCCAGATTGACATCTCAACACTTGTGCTTGAGTTTATGGATTTGATGGAAGGGCCTTCAAACATCCAGAAGTGATCCAATGGTCAAGATATAGAAGTACTGTGGTTCTATCTTACCCTTGTTGCATGAATATTCTGGACACACAAATCCTAAAGTCAAGGTTGGACCTCATAATTATGTAGTAACATATCAATATAAATTGTTTTCTAACGTTTATGGTTTACAAATGAACAGAAACGAAGTTGGTCCATCAAAATATGGAGGCCTTGAAAACTAATCAGCAATGAATTGGAAAACCATATAGGCACAATCACCATTAGAACATGGAAAAATCATCACACTGGAACTACTCCAATTTTATCACGTATATAATCGTTTCTCATTCTATCTCTAAGTGTAAAGCTACTCATCCACCTGAGCATCATCATCTCTACAACACTAACTTAATTGTATGCTTCTCTTTAACATTCTACGCCATGAAGAATTGTAGCTCTCACCACCATTTTATAGAATTTTCTCCATACAACAAGCCTAATGCATTCCTATCTATTTCAATCATCCAACTTGAATACCACTAATAATATCCCTATCTATTTTATCATCGTTTTGAACAATAGACTTGAGATATCTAAAACATGTACTCTTTTTAATGACTTTATTGTCAATAGTCATAATCCCACCCCTAAATCTATTACTATTAAAATTACGCTCCATATATTTGATATTAGATCTACTCATTGACTCTAAGGTTGACTCCCATAATTCAAATTTTCCTTCAACTCCCTCTCTAGTCTTATCAACAAGGAAAATATCATCAGCAAACTAAATCATGAAATGTGGTAGTCTCTTACAATGAAAATAAAATTGCATAAAAACTCCCAAGCTGAAGAAACTACAATTTAATCATTACGTAGAACAAGGCGTTAAAACAAAGGTTGAAATTGGCAGAGAAAAACCGGTAACAAGATGATCATTCAACATTACAGATAAAAATATAAATACATATACCACAATCAGAAACCTATATACCAAATGTTGTAGCAGTTTTCATTTAAAAAAAATAAAAACGCATAAGAGAAAAGAAAACAGCAACCAAACTACGAACAGCAAATGTCTCAACAGAGCAGCAATCAAACCATATTTGTGAGAGACATTAATCCTTCCTAGTCCTTCTGCTCCCCCTCTCAGATCTCTTCTTTTCAATATCATCCACATCAGACCCTGAACCACTAGTATCAGAGCTGCTTGAGGAAGCTCTCCTCATCTCTCTTCTTCTCTCTCTTCTTCGCCTGTGATGCTCAGAATGACCAGAATGATCAACCTTCCTTTTATTTCTCCGTTTGCGACGATCTTGGCCATCAGACTCATCATCGGAATCTTCATCAGAAACATCCCTCCTTTTGTGGCTCCTCGGCCTCTTAGTCTCCTTCCTACTCTTCCTATGCCTGCCCACTTCTTCATCCTCATCATCAGAACTCTCATGCCTCCTCTTCACCTTCCTTTTCCTTCTCTTCTCCTTTCTCCTCTCCTCCTTGTCATCCTCTTCCTCTTCTTCATCTTCAGCACGTCTTGATCTTTTCCCACTCCTCTTCTTTGACCGCCCCCTCCTCTCGGATTCTTTTTTCCCTTTCTTTCCAGACCTAGCAGCGAGTATCTTCTCAATCTCCGAATCCAAATCTGAATCCGAACTCTCCTCTTCCTCATCCTCCTCTTCCTCGCTGTCTTCTTCCTTCCTCCCACTACCCTTCTTCAACTCATGGAATAAAGCCGCAGCCTCATCAGCCGCCGCTTCATCCTTCTCCCTCCCCGCTTTGAGGCTGAGGAAATTGCGACACTGGAAAGTAAGATGGCCGACCCTGCCACACTTCTTGCAGGCTCCACGGGTGTCATCGGCGCTGGTTCCAGTTATCCGCGCAAGGGCGAGCAGGCCTTGGAAGCTCACGTAAGCGTTCTCGCCTCCGTCTCCACCGTCACCAACGGACGATCGATCGGCCGAGGGCTTCGCGTCCTTTTCGCTGTTATTTGTGGGAGCGTACGGATCGTAGCCGATGGCGCTTTGCCAGATCCCGTGAGTCTGAAGAGCCGCGCTGCTGTGAACGCGGTTGTTCGCTGGCATGCGAACTCGCCCTGCCGTCGCCGGCATGTTTGATGAATTTGATGAAGTTGAGAAACGAAAGGATTAGGTTTGGAAATTGGAATGGCAATTCAGACGCCGCCGCTCCCGTGGATGCTTCTCTCGCTCTCCGTCGCGAAATCTTCGCCTCTTTACGCGTCGATGGTTTCAGAAATTTTGGTCTACCGGGACTTGGGATAAAGGCACGGTACTTATATAGTATTAGTGGACATTATTCAGATAATATAAAACTTTAAATTAATCTTAATAACTAATATTACTTCACTAAAAACATATTAATTTTGATAAACTGATCTTATTAATTTTTAAATTATTAAATAGCATTTATTTGTTTTAATTACTTTAATAATCTACTAATTAATTATTATGTATGGTAGTAATCTCAATCAAATAAATGATATATATATATATATATATATATATATAATAGAATTTCAACTTATTTGATTTGGTTCAAAAGGGGTTGAATATGATTAAAATTAATGAGGGTTAAAATCTTCTTAAGCACATAGTAAAGATTCAATTCAAGAGTGCAACATATTCGTCAAAATCATTGAGAACTTGCCAAGGTCTTTGAAGCTCAATCAAAATCAATAAAGACTAGCTAAAAGATTTTCAACCTAAAGCTTCACTAGCATAACACGGTCTATATAAGGGTTTACTTAATTCATGGTCCGAGGGAGTTGAAAAAGTGTCACGCCTCAAAATCTAAATTGAAAAAATGATATATTTTATCTTTTTATAATAACTGTTGCTGGCTAAAATATACGCGGCGATAGAGTTATTATTTTGCGTCTTAGCGTTGTACGGATAACTAGCTCACAAACAGATAACACAATATTTTTGACGTGGAAAACCCATGAAAAGGGAAAAAACTATGGGGCCTAGCCCAGTTGAAAATGATTCCACTATAATTTGAGTCGATTACAAAGGGCTGACCCGCCTCCAAGGGCGATCAAATTACAATTAGCAATTATTTGATAGAAGTCTGGCGTTAGACCCGGTGTCACTTGGTAGTACCCTGGCGTCACCTAGAAGTTCAAGTGTTAGTTGGTAGTCTGGCCTTAAGCAGAATGCCGGGCCTTGAGCAGAATGTTGCCTGAACATCGGGCTTTGAGCAGAACGTTGGATCTTGAGCAGAACGTTGGGTCTTCAGCAGAACGTTTGAGCAGAATGTCGGGCCTTCAGCAGAACGTCGGGCCTTGAGTCCTCTCTTGTGAAGAATGAGGGCTCTATTTATAGATTTTATGGAGTGGCATAACTCGTAAATAGGCGTGAGATCAGGGGCAAATAGAGAGTGGTCGAATGGACGGCCGATATTTAATCCTACGATCGTGCACCGTTCGTTGGAAATTTGAAGGCCTTAATGATGTTAGAATTCTATGATCTTAGGCTTGTTGGATTCGTCTCGTCGAGCCGTTCGATTCGAGTATAAGCTCGTTAAAATCGGAGACTGTTTGGTAACACAAATGCGGTTTGAACCTTCCAACAGCGCTTTGGGTCCATGATTCGGACCCATTTGTGCTCGGATTGGGTTGAATTTGGTGTCGTTGGATTCGTATTTCTGAGACACTCAGTTTGACTATAAGCTTGCTGAAATCGGAGTTCACGTGCTTCCGGATTTAGTTTTTGAAGTTTTCAGTTTGGGTTTTTTCTCGAGATTCGTGCCTGATCAAAATAATTTCATGATGACGTATCAATAACAATTAGAGTTATACAATGTCTTTCAATAATAAAATACCAAGGAAAATGAATTATTGATCCTATATATATATATATATATATATATATATATATATATATATATATATATATATATATATATATATATATATATATATATATATATATTACTGCTGAACCTGTCAATTTAAAAATTTGATGCAAATGTCTAACACAAAATTTGTTGGTCACATTAGGTAGAACATTCTCAAGAGCTTGAATCAAGCCTTTTTGCTTATCTGAAATGAAAGCAAAATTTTGTTGATGCCAAAATAAAATGCAAGTATTTAGAAAAGAAGTAATAGATGACTTGCGACCGCATGTATCAAATAGATGACTTCCTCGTTTATGTAGATCGATTGATGGGATTTCTTAATCAATTTTTAGCTTAGATATTTGATACATGCGGTGCAAGTCATCTATTACTTCTTTTCTAAATACTTGCATTTTATTTTGGGATTAACTTTGATTTTGTTGAAATACCTTATCACAATTATTGTAGAACTTAAAGTCTTATTTTGATAATTTCATGTACATGTATGTTCTTGTAAAGCTTTGATCAGCCATGAATCATTGTCTTCATGTTTTGAGATGTAGATACTAAAAGTATAATTTGGCCTCCTGCAAATAACCTTACATTTTCTTTTATTATTATTTACAAATTTAATTGATTTTCCCATCAAAATTGACCATTTCTTAACTCTTTCTTTAAACTCCTCTTTACTATTAAAAAGCATACCAATTTCAAAATAATGATTTGATGAACTTGCATGGGGGATGAAGGCCGGCCATTTTTAAATCTCATCTTCATCACCATCATGTATGTTAACATCATCACCTGAGTTCACGCAATCAATATCACACTCTTTTCCCTTTAAAATGGTAGTAGAATATTCATCAATATATTCAATGATTTGTTTCCCTTTTAACTGAACTCCTACATACTCAATGCAATTATCAACCTTATCTTCACCTTCTTTGAACTCAAAATCAAATTCATAAAAATCTTTAGATTCATATGAATAAACACAGTTATAATTTACTTCATCATCATCGACACAATTATTCTTTTCCCCCTTATCTGTGTTCACATCAGTCGAACTAGTTAAACCACCAAATAATAGAGTGCAAGCCACTTAATAGGTAATGCTTCTTAGTAATCATTAAATATTTCATTTCTAACATTACAAATAAAAAAATTATAAATTATAAATTCATTAAATCTAAGTAGAAGATAAAAATAATTATTAATTGAAAGTCTTACCCTGCTCTCATCAAACTTTTTGAACTTGGCGCCTCTTCTGTAACATCCCACGATACCCATTACTAATAACACAGAGTGTCATAGAAATAATGTAACATTCATTCTTCACTTTTAATTATTTCTCATCATTTGTATGTTCACATAAAAATTCACTAACAATTACATTTTAATAATAACAGAAGCATCTAAATGAATTATCTTTTATCACATATTATTTATAGAGTCACCAATTGTAACAGTCCAAACTCTTAACTATCGAGATATTGTCTGCTTTGGCTTAAGAGCCTCACAGTTTTATCCTGTTACTGTAACTTTCCAATAGGTCGCCTATCCCAGAATAACACTAGGATGAGAACACTTGGCTTCGGAGTTTCTTACAAAAGTTCTAGCCATTACACCAAAAAGAGCATTGATGTTTAAGGGTTAGCTTTCTTTTACTTAACAGGTTTCACACTAATAAAATTCAAAATATGTGGTAAAGGTATTGGTGTTCATAGCCACCTTAGGTGTTAAGTCTTCTCCTTTCATATGTCTATCGTTAAATCCTCTTGATTATTCACATACCTGATATATTTATGAATTTATTAATTATTGTATCTAATCTAATATATAAATTCTTAAATAAGTTTATAAATTATTCCTATGGCTCTTTCATTACAATTCAAATTCCTAGGATATTCCTTGGGCTATGATACTACTTTTGTCATGACCCGGTCCGGGGAATTGAATTAACGAGGCGAGAACAGACGGTCGGACGGTAAATCAAATTTCTAATTCTTTTTAAAACTATCTCAATAAACTTGAAAGAGCCACTAAACATCAAAAAATATAAATTGATGTAAAATAACTTAAATACCTTACTTCTGGTGCCTCACGTCTACATTATACATTTTAATTTCTTCTACTCATTTTATTATATTAAACTTACCTGAAAGAAAAGTTAGAGCAACAACAGTAAGTCAAAACTAAGCGAGTAATACATGCTTCTAAATTATAATAACTCAAAGCAGTAGAAGTAATATGCTTGTAACACTTGCTTCTTTTTATTTTGTTAGAATTCACAGAATTGGAGTGGGAAAAATGATTCAATTATTATTACACAAATTTATCCCTATTTATATATCTATGCAGGATATCTTAATAAACAAAAAAATAAATACAAAATTATTCATAATTGCGCTAATATAATCCTTCTAAATCAGCCACCCGAATATGGAAGGAGATTGACATAATCCAAGTGAGCCTCCCACAGATCTCCATCCTTGGCCGTGGGATTAAGGGCCTAAGGGATGGTTGGCATTTTAACACTCCCCCTCAAGCTGGGGATTACAAATCAGTCATTCCTAGCTTGGTAATTAGTCCAGTAGAATTATCAAGTCCCTTAGTGTACCATAGTCTTCAATTGGTCAAAATTATGGGAGAATTAGCTTCAACGATAAATGATAGTGATGAAGGCTATATCAATCAAGCCTGTAAGGGCAGCAATGAAGGCTGCGTTGAAGAATAGCCTTCTAGATATCAGAAATGGCAATAAAGGTCGGTGGTGGGGTAGTATAGAAGGTGGATTAATTATCCTTTAGGTCTATCTCCTTCTCAGTTCTCAAGGGACGGTCGGCAATGAAGGCACGACAATATATATCAAATTATGGCAATGAAGGCCAGAGGTGGGAACCTGCATTCCTCATAATTCCAGCAATAAAGGCTGGTAGAATGACCAATATTCCTCATAATTCCAGCAATGAAGGCCGGTAGTGGGAACCTATATTCCTCAAAATTTTGGTTTTTTTTTTTATAGTAATGAAGACTATATGTGTGATTCTGGACAACAATGAAGGCTTCCAAAAAATAAGATCCCTCCGATCTTTAGTTATGGCAATAAAGGTCCCTTTTTTTTAAATAAACTCTCGGTTTAGTAAACCAAACCAAAATGAACTGAGCTTTAAAGGACTCGGATCGAGAGAAGCTAGGGCATGAAGCCTTTCTTTCGCACGAGTGAGTCGGACGTGCTTCAATTCTTCGCAAGCTTCGTTCAACTCCATTTATGGCTTTGTTACATCATAGGAGGTGTAGGCACGCGTTGCTTCTTCGGCTCCTCAGTGGCTGCCCGACTACGCTCCTTTGACGTCGTTGCTGTTCGGCTTCGGGTGCGTTGCAGGAGGTGCTCCTTCGTGGTTGTTCGACTATGCTCCTTCGAAGACTTCTCCCTTCTGTCGAATCGGAAGTTACGATACTTCGATCGGTTCCTTCGTGGCTGTTCGACCGTTCGCAGATAGCGAGAGTCGGATAGAGCTCCGTAGCCCTGCTCCCATTCTGCCTGGTGTCGATTCCGCCTGGATGTTCGACTCCGCCTGGTGCCAACTCCGCTTGCTTGTGTTCGTCTGAGTCGGAGGCAGCGTCGACGGCATCTGGAAGCTCTGATTTCTTCTTTTTTTTTCTTTTCCTCATCCGACGATTCTACGATCGTTCTTCAATCGGCAATGAAGGCCGTCGGCTTTGATACCATGTTAGAATTCACATAATTGGAGAGGGAAAAATTATTCAATTATTATTACACAAATTTATCCCTATTTATAGATCTATGCAGGATATCTTAATAAAGAAAAAAATAAATACAAAATTATTCATAATTGTGCTAATATAATCCTTCTAAATCAGCCACCCGAATATGGAAGGAGATTGGCATAATCCAAGTGAGCCTCCCACGGATCTCTATCCTTGGCCGTGGGATCAAGGGCCTAAGGGATGGTTGGGATTTTAACATATTTTATATCATAAATATTACTTCATTTAATCATATCTTTTATTTCCTCAATACTTTGAATGCCTAGTATTATTATAAATCATGAATGCACGTCATATCATATTCATCATATATGTAGATATATATTTCTCATTTTCATATATAGTACAATCATTACAGAAGTCATCGTCTAATTTAGTACCGATGAAGTTCTCCTTTACAATTTTTATTTTATTTTTCTTTTCCATAACATTTTTCTTTTAACATGCACTGGTACAACATCCCCATCCAATACCATAAAGGGGTGAGCTCTATCTTTCAACATGCACATGCAAATATTCTATATCAATCATATCATTTACATTCTTTGTATTATGTAACATTGAATTTTATAATGAACATCATGATAATATATAATAAAAGTCATGTTATTGATTTAATGAATTGAGCAATTAAATAATAAAATAAGGAAGGTCCTGATACGGCGGTTCAATAGAAACCGCCTATTGAGGCGGTTCAAAAGGAACCGCCTCAGCCGGCCCACCTAGGCCGGCAATTTTCTACAGGAGGCGGTTAAAAACCGCCTCACTTCATGCCTAAATAGGCTTGCCGCCTATATGTGGGGCCCAATGAGTTTAAATTTATTTGAAAATTATTTTTTTAGGAAGGACTTAGGCGATGGAGAGCTTAATAAATAAGAGAGGTAAGGGGCAACGGAGAGACATGCTTATATTGAAGTTTCTCTTGGAGTCTCTTGGAGTTTGAGGGCTCTAGAACTAGCGTCTAGAGAGTGGGAGAGAATGATCCTCCTCTCAAATAGAGGATCACTTGTATATTGCTCAATGTTTAAAATTGCATATTCGGGTATTGAGGCGTTTTTCATTCGTGAGGCGAGGTGTAAGCCTCAAGGCGTTTTGAGGCGTAAGCCTCAAAATCAAAAGATTGCGTAAACATAAAATGATAAATTTGTTATATACTAACGAGTGAATAATATAAAATATAAAAAAACATAAGGTATGAAGTGAAATCAAAATATCTCAATAATAAGACAACATGAAATATAGTTTAACTCAAAATTCTATCTTTCTGAAATCCTAGTATTCTTTTCATTAACATATAATTCCAATTTCCAAAAATAAATAACAATGACATGTCACATAAGAACTCATAAGTTATCAGCATTGTCATCACTAAGGGGTTCTTCATTTGAATCATCATTATGGTGAACTGCTCTCTCCCCTTCCTCCTCTTCTATAGAGTCCAATGCCAGGCATTTAATTCAAGATTTATGTAAGTTTTAATATATATAGCGTGAGGCGTAAGCCTCATGCCAGTGAGGCGAGATGGGCCTCAACCAAGTTGAGGCGCAAGCCTCATAAAAAAACTCGAGGCGTAAGCATTGATGCGTTTTTTACTGAGATTGCGCAAAGGCGGGCCTCAAGGCGAGCCTCATATTGCGCAATTTTAAACCATGATCTTGCTTTCTTGTTAGGTTTGTTTCATTTTGTTTATTGCAATTTATTATTTTGGGGCTGATTTATCCCAAATTTTGTTTTATTCTTGCTGTTTTTCTCCAATTAGTGATAGGTTTTCTTGCGAACTCAAGTATTCCCTTAGGGTTACTTGCGAACTCAAGTATTTTCTATCAAATTGGTATCAAAGCAACATTCATGGGCTATTTTTTCAAATTTCACCGGCTAATTTTTTGATCGGAAACGGACAGAGTGCAGTTTTTGTAATCCAAAACCGAAATTTTGGGATTTACAAAAGTTCGGATTGAGATGGCGGCCAAGAAAGTGGATGCACTAGAAGAAAAACTTGAAGGGGAGATGAATCAAATCAAAACGATAGTGGAAGAAAGGATTTCTTCAATGGAGGGACAAGCCACCGATCTTCGTAGATCTACTATAGGATTTCTTCAATGGAGGATTTCTTCACTTGCATCTTTATGATTGAGGGATATAAATTGATGACCTCATGGGTCAACAAAGTGAATCTAGTGATGTAGTCATGAAGGGAGACCCTTTTTTGCTTATACTGAGAATGGTATGAGAGATCTTTGGCAGCCTTTGCGATGGATTGCATGAATGATTTATAGATAGTGATGAAGCCTTGTTGTATCCTATTTCCTTGATCAAATTCACCATTGGTGACATATTGGCGAAGAACAGAGATGGTCGGAACAAAGTGAGTAATTGGAAGATCATGCATGAGAGACTATACCAAGAATTTAATATTTTATATAACTCTAAGAAGTGCTCTTGGGTGGAAAAGGAGTCCTTATAGGTGTCGTATTGCTTCTTTCGCAGACATGGCTGGCTAAGTCATTGTTTATAACAAGAGCATTCAGATGAATATCATAATGAACTTTTTTTTTTAGCTTGACATTCCCAATTTTAGCATCAATAGATGTGAAAGCATAATTGTTCCACATTATTCGATGAGACATGTGAAGCACACACTCTTGAAGTTCAGAAAACAGTCTTGTCAAGCTAATTTGCATGTAGGTAGTTAGAAAAATGACATGAGCACGAAGAATAAACACCAGGAAAACATCAAATTTTTATAGTAGTTTGATGATCTATTGATTTACCTCCACTTTAGGAGAGCAGGAAAAGCTTCGTTATGAAAGAAATAAGATTATACCGCTCAGTGAAGAGATTTGTTTGAGGAAAGAATGAAACAATGTAGAGCTCAGAAGAAAAGAAGAAATCCAAGTCTATTTGGTTGTACTAAGGGCCGGACAAGATTTCTTTGTACTAGATATATATAGTGTTGCAAGAGGAACCCTTGTTTGTCAAAAAGATCCACATATGTGGCATTGAATTCACCTATCTAAAGTTATTTAATGCCAAGATTTGGATCCAAGAGCAACATGGTAGGCGGACCTGTGGTAGTTACAAGATGATAGGCATTGAGGACGATAGAAATGATCCAATATGTGATAGTTGGCTGAATAATGAGATGGTAAGTGGTAGATGGCGTAAGAATCCACTGACAAGGGAAACAACTCGAATATATGTGGCAGGCCGGTTAAGTTATTGTGCCATGCAATTACTGGAGAAAAAAATATCACAATAATATGTTGGAGAAGGATAGCAATAAAGGGCCACAGGAACAACAGATGCAAAATGCAGTGAGGGGACAAGGAGGACATCCTATAATTTATATTTCAAAGTTTGAATGGCAATGAAATTAATGTAATCGCTTAATTTTTTATGGCTTCAGTACTTGCCACACTATTTATAAGTATATTAACTTAGAGAAGGAATGCTAGAGGTCATTTGTGAACTTCTTTCACTCTCCGTATTGTCATTTTTTCTTCAAGCTGATTTGCTGATCAAGTGATCATATCAACTTCTGAAATAAGTTTTTATTTAAAAGTTCTTTTTTTTGGGTAGAAAGCTCGGCTGTAGGCTGATGCAATTCATATGAGAACACTACGCATTTACCTTATTTAGAGATAGTAAAGTTTGCTAACCTTTTCAACTTATGTTTGTATGCACTGGCAGGAAAGTGCAGGATTCTGTTGCAAATCTTGAGAATTTCGAGCTTATGAGGAGCTCTATTTTTTTCACTAATTTTCACATTGAAAAACATTGAGGTAATAAGCACTCTTCTCATGCTTAGAAACCAAATAAAAAAAATAATTACCTAATTTGCATTATGTATCATCATTTCACAGAGTATCACCTCCGATATTTCAAGCTTTACAGCTGATGAAGCTATGATGCGCTATTTGAAGTTGCTTATAAAATCTTTGGGCAGACTGCTTTGATATTTGAAGTCCAAATGCTAGTAGCAAAACAATCCCTATAAACTTCATCAAATTGCTTTGCATAGGCTCATTTTAGTAGGAGATGTGTTATTTCCGGCAAATATTGATGCTTTTTCTAAGAAAGTTAGATTGCAATGCTGAAGCACAAATTTTATGCAGGAGGCTCAAAGGGATCTCAGAACTGTGGTAATAATTTCTAATATATTTACAAATTAAGCTTTTTGACACTCGTAAATATTGATGCTAGTTTAATAAATAATATTTCAAGAAACATTTTCTTCACTTTGATGTTTACTGAGCCATTTAAATGGTAGAAAAAACATGTAGCTGTAGTTAGGCAAATGATTGTGCTTGTGGGTTCAATTTCTTCTTAAAGAATGCATCATTTTCTGCCTTCTTTTTTCAGTCAACCTTTACTTTGTGAAATATCGGCCTTTTTTTGCAATTATTTTTCAGCTTTTTTTTTTCCTTCCTAAAACTTTGAGATTATAGTTTTGATTAAACTGCACTTATTACTCAACCATTATTTCAAAAACTAGAATAAGAGAAACGCACTTGCAGAGCCATAAGTTCTACAGAGTCGCATGTGTCTCCTCAATTTATCATGTTTTTATTAGAGTAATGGTGATTGTATATCCTATGGCACAACAGTAGCAGAGTTCTGTCAAATAAAATTTTAAGAGAAGTTTTAATCTCCGGATGCACGCTCTATCTACTCAGCTTTCACGGACTCTCTTTTTTCAAGTGTTGCTATCATATTTTGATAGTAACCTGGCCTTTGATTATCATCATTGTGTATTCTATAATGTACTGTTTCTTATTGTAACCTGGCCTGAAGCTCAATATGCTTCAAAAGTTTGAATTTTGACATCGGAGAAAGTCCTGAACCGATTTTCAGGACCAAAACTCTATTGTAATTAGATTTGGGTGAGGACTTGGAACATGCTTACCCATTTCACTACATATGGTCCATCACCTTAACCAAAACTAAGTTTTCTTTTCATAATATATGAATTGCTGCACTGTGATCTGAAATAACTTGCAAAGTTGTTCATTTTTTTTTCCTAGGGTTAGGATATGTGAGGTTTATGTTGAATTTGTGTTTCTCTTAAACTGTTTGTGGGCTCTAGCCATCGGTTAGGAATTGAGAGAACCGGATATTCCTCTCGCATGGCGAAGATCCATTGTATCGTGTTGTTTCTTTTGTCTACTAGTCAATCAAAAGTGCTTTTCCTTGTTATTTCTCTACAGATTTCTCAAAATCTGCTTGGGATATTGCTGAAATTCTGAGTTCAGCATCGTTTCTCACTGGTTTTTATTGATGAGTTATTTTATACCTTTATATTAAATTTTATATATTTTATACATCTTAAATATATTTATATTTTCAGTGATATTTATATGATAAAGACAATTAAAATAAATAATTAAATATGTAGTTTTAAACATTTTTTTATTGATATTTTAATTTAGTGAAACAATTAAAATTTATAATTATGCAATATATTTAAGTTATTAATATAAATAGATAATTGATTAACTTCAATTAAAACTCAATTAAAATCTAAATTTGATAATAACTAATAAATAAATTTGTCTAAGAAATAATAAAAAGGACTCAGCATTTAAGACCATAATCAAACATGCCATAAAATTGAAATCACGACAAAGCTGCTCGACATGGTTGTTAATAGGGCGTTCAAATGGAGAAATTATAGGGTCAGGTCATCGAACGTGTTCGGAGTCCATTGAAAATGCGTCACATCACCTCCTACTCAATACTGAACTCAATACTGAGCAGTACCGAGCAATATTGAGCTCAATACTGCTCGGTACCATAGTATTGAGTTAAAGAACATCTAGCAGGTTTAGCAATGGGCCATAATAACATCATCATCCATCAAAACCAAAAGAGAGCTTCATGCGATCATATAGCTTGCTGAATACCCAAATCAAATACAGAATTCAAAATATTTTTCCAGCAAACACCGTTTAAAAACCTATCAAAATACTACGGCTCGGTACCTAGCATCCGGACGTAGAGTTGCGTCTGACGACCTCTCCTCCTGTTGCCACTTGCCATAGGCCATCTTGAGGGGATGAGAGATATGACGCAGTTAGGATTCTAGTAGAGCAGCAGAATCCTCACTGCAAATACCAAGAATATTTTTGTATTACAGTAGCATTTAGAGTTAATATAGAGTAATGCCAGCCGAAAGACGCATTCCCAAGATAAGATCTCCTAAGTACCCAAATTTTTTTCTTTAATTTGCACCAATTTTCCACAGCATTTTAATTTTTGGGGAAGATCTAGTAATATAGTTCTTCCCTACATGGCTAGAAGTTCAGAGAGAAGAGATCTAGGATTTTTATTCAGAGAGAAATGGATAGAAGTTCTTCCCTACATGGCTAAAAGTGAGGGATCTATTTTTTAATGAAGAACAAAGGACCTGAGGATCAAAGATTTTTCTTAACTGACTGGCGAACAAGAAAGTATTACCAGTCTTTGGATCCTTGCAAAACATATGTAAATTTCACTGAGGTGAGGGTTGATCTGATGGAGCTTCAATAAAATAAAATACTTATTTTTAATTAATCCATCTTTGACATTAAAAGAAGAAGAAGGAGACAGAAACAGTGGATCAAACAACACAAACTTTCCATTTTATAGATTAAAAAGCTATTTCACATTCAAGGAAACAAAACACAAACATAACACAACACACAAACAAACAAGATAACTTCACTGCATTTACACAGTAAAGATGCTTATAATTACATAATCATACAACTAATAAGTACCAACACCTTCAAGACCACGGTACGATCTCTCACATATCAAGATCTTCAGCTGATTCCAGTGTTAAAGGTCGCCATTCTCTCTCACTTGCAGTTGCAGGGATTGCAGGTGCAGTTGTTGCCGCACTTGCAGCCTCCGTTCTCTGCTCCGATCCCCACTGCCTCAAAGTGTCTGCAGATAAGGAAAACAAAGAGGGGGAAAAATGTTACAGCTGGGATCAGCTTACCAGGCAGAAGAGGGAAAGAGATAAGAGAGAGGAGATAAACCCTTTCTGAGGAGCAGCTCCGACGACAATGGTCTGGCAACTGGTGAAGGTTTCCTCTCCGAAGTCAGGGTACATCTTGCATCTGAGTTTGCGAAAAAAACCAATTTGTAAAATAAAACAAGTTAATCGGCCAAAATCACTTTTTCACATAAAATAGCACAAAAAACTTGATCATCCGTCTACATAACCGTAAAAAAAACACATTAAATAGTCAAATTACAAGCAAATGCAGTGAAAAACATGCGAAAAACGATAATGCCGCATCACTAATTCATCTATCACCGGTATTGAAGAAATTTAAGAACAAATAATACAGGATCCATTAGAAAACAATCAAATCAGATCTTCACCTATACAATACCTAAAAAAAAAAATATCGAAGGAGAACGGATGATTACCCAGAACATCCGGAGCCGCATTTGCAGGCAGCTCCGCACCCGCAGTTCCCTCCGCAGCACGACATTTTGCTACAAATCAAAAAAAGAACGCAAACGGCAAAGCAAATGAATTCAAAGCGAGTTTCCAGTCCACTTCACGATTTGAGAGTTGCAGGTTAAAGCTCCATTTATACGTGAAAAAGGACATCCTCATCGAAAATCCACCGTACACGTGTCATCATCGTGAGAATCGGGCCCGTCCCATTCGTTGCTTCTGTTGTTCGCTTCTACCCTTATCGGATGGCCATTCGTCCACTTCTTTCTCTCTAAAAAAAACCAAACGCAAACCGTCCGATGCGAATCGGATGGTCTACATATTATGATCAAATTGAAACCGTTTTTTTGGGTACCAATGGTTAGATTTTTGTTTTAAGAAGATTATATATTTATTTTTGAATTTCCTAATTATAAGGTAGACATACCATTATATAATATTTTATTTACATATCTAACGTTTAAAATTTTAATATTACATACATACCATCATAGTTCATTTTCATATCAAATATGGGTGATAGAAATAAAATATATTTGTGACATATTTGATATTAAAATAATATAAAACGGTATGTATATAATATTAAAATTTTAGATGTAAGATATGTAAATAGAGTAGTATAAAGTAGTATGTATATAAATCCCCCTAATTAGATCTCTCTCCATTCCCTTCGCTGCCAACTCCCTCTCTCTCCGGTTTATTTCTCACCTATTTCTCTCTCTATCCTCCCTATTTCTACGCGATATTATTTACGCCTTAAATGACTTTTCTTATTTTATTAGAGCATTTCAGAATACACTACTTAATATAGGATTTGCTCCTAAATTTCAATTTGCTTCTTTTAATTGATTTTAATTCTTTATAAAATTTGAACATATCTAACGTTTTAATATTACTTACCATCATAGTTGATTTTCATATCAAATATGATGTATAAATATTATTATTATTATTTAAAGCAATAATATAATTTTTTAAAAAATATGAAAGAAAAGAATAAATCCCCCTTAGAATTAAGGTTTATTCTTTTACTTTTTATTTTTTGAAATCATCATTTTATTTAGTTCATTTTCTTAATTTTTTCGGATTTCTCAAAAAATTTAGGTTGAAAAGTTGTCTAAAGACATTCATTATTTTAAAAAATATTATTTTTTCTACGTTTTTATAATTATCTTCACAATATATTGCATCCTAAATAGATTCTAAATTTTAATTTAATTGATTTTAACATTAGTGAAAGAAAAGAATAATTTTACACGAAGTTCAAAGGGCTAAAGACCTTATGTTGCTGATTGCTTAGTGCACGCCTTTCTCTTTATTCAGCTTTTTATTTTCAGCTCCTAAAGCTGAATGCCTTTGATGATTGGAGCTTATCCAAGTTGAAATTAGGTTTGATTAATTAAGCTTTATTTGAAATAGTTTTCTTGTTATTTTTTAGAATAATTTTTTAGTATAAAAAATTTTTCACTAAAAAACTATTTGAGAAATAAAGCAACTAACTACAGCCTAAATGATTCCCTCACCCTGTCACGTGACCAGTGTACCCTACCTAAATAAAGAACTTGGCTTGATGATCTATCCCTCTTCTTGTCACGTGACCAATGTTCCCCATCTACTGAATAATCCAGAATGTGACTTGACAATCTGTAATTATTTTAAAATTTATTTAATTTTATCTCATATTAAATTCGGATCAAAATAGATATTTATTCACTAATGAGTTGAAAATTTATATGAATAAAGTAAAAATTATTTATTAAATAAAATAATTAATTATTTTATTAACTATGCAAATTGTGTATTTAAAGTAGGAATGTAAAAGAATCGAGTTGAGCTCGAGCCACCTCGGCTTTAATTTGAGCTTGATTAATTAATCGAGTTTGAACTTGAGTTTGTCATTTATTTTTACGAGTTCATGCTGAATCTTTTATTATAAAAAAGAGACAAATGATTATTGTTGCGAGCTAGAATATATGTTGCGATAAAGTTATAGTTCTATGTCTTAACGTTGTATGGAGCTTGAGTCCGGCAGAACACTTGCGTCAGGTGGTGGTCCGGCGGAACTCCAGGCAACAGGTGATGATCTGGCAAAACTGTGGCATTAAGTAGTGGTCCGGCGGAACTCCGGGCGGCAAGTGGTGGTCCAGAATCCTGCGTCAGGCGATAGTCCGACGTGAGTCCGGTGTCAGGCGGTGGTCCAGCATAACTACAGGTGGAAGTCTGGCGGAACTTCTGTGTTAGGTGTTGGTCCGGTGGAACTCCACGTGACATGTTGTGGTCCGGCGAAACTCTGGCATCAGGTTGTAGCCCGGTAGAACTTTGGCATTAGGTTGTGGCCTGACGGAACTCCGGGCGACATGTGGTGGTCCGGCGGAACTCCGACGTTAGGTTGAGGCATGGCGCAACTCCGAGGCGACATGTGTTGGTCCGGTGAAACTCCAACGTCAAGCAATGGTCTGATGGAAGTCCGGGCGATAGTTGGTGGTCTGAAAAAACTCTGACGTCAAGTGATAGTCCGGAAAAACTCCAGCATCGTGCTCGTCCAGCATAATTATGGGCAGTGGTCGAGGAAGAGCAAGGAGGTAAGAGCGATCTCTAATCCCTATCTTACTTCTCTTCCTTTGGCTTGGGTCCTTTTTCATGAGAAAGTTAGGCTTTATTTATAGATTTTCTAGAGTGGCATAGCTCGTAAATAAGAGGAAGATCAATAATATTTTGGGAGTGGTTTGTATGAGTGACCGATGTTGATTCCCTTGATTATGGACTGTTTGTTAGACATTTGAATGTCTTAGTGATATCAGAATTAAATTATCTTGGGCTCGTTGGACTCGTCTCATCGAGGCGCTTGATTCGACTATAAGCATGTCACGTTTGGAAACTATTTGGTAAACCAAATTTTGGTTCGAACCTTCCAACAATGCTTCTGGTCCTTGATTTGGATCCATTTGGGCTCAAATTGAGTTGAATTTGGTATCGTTCGATTTGTATTTTTTAGACAATCAGTTCAACTATAAGTTTGCTGAAACCAGAGTTCAAGTCGTCATAATTTTAATTTCAGAAGTTTCCAACTTGATTTTGCCTTAAGATTCGTGCCCAATCAAGATAATTTTTTGATGATGTATCAGTTATGATTCAAATAATTTAAAAAAAATGTTGAAAAATGAGAAATTCAAAGAAAAATAATTAAGAATCACTTAATATAATAAAATATTATATAATTTTTAAATATTTTAACATACTTTGAACTTAAGATCATAAATACTAATATATTTTAATTAAACTAGAGTTGGTGTTGGTTCAAATTTGATTTATTAGCTCATCAAATTTAACTTTGGAGCCATTTAAGCAAGATAATTATATATTTATATTGTTATAAATATTCAAATGAGAATTATATTTTGATTAAAAAAAAACTTTTCAATATGTGTTTTTTTTTTTTTTTTAAAGTCTTCTTTGTGGGCCGAAGCCTTTGCATACTTTTCGTACTGGGTGGGCCCATGGCTGCTGCCCTCCGTTCGTTAGGGAAATAATCCATCATGTCAAAGAATGATTTTCTACCTTTTTATGGATGGTGAAAGCAATGAATTAGTGAGGGCTTTGGTGGAGATGATTCTCTTGTTTTTTTTTTTTATTTAATGAACTTATCATATAATTACACAAATAATTTTTAAAATTTATTATTTATAAAAATTGGACTTATATGAGATTATGTGATTTTTAAATTTTCTTTTCAATTTTTTTATAGTTATATTTATATATTGCAAAAAATATATTCTTAAAAATAGGGTTAATAATTTATTCTTAATAATTTTTTTTAAATGAATGTAATATAAGAGTTAATTGATTATTTTATAATCAATTTATTTTAATGTAAATTAAAAAAAATAAAATATTGATTGCAATATTCAAACTCAATTTCATGCTACTCAAAATCCTAATTGAATTGCCAACGTCAATTATTTATAAAAAGATGAAAAAAATTGGATCAAATTAAACTATTATTTTAATTTTATAAAAAAAAATAAATAAAGATAAAACAATAATTTTCCTTTATTCTAGAAGAAATTTATGTTTAGATAATTCTAAAACATGTAGCCCGAGCAAGACATTGATTACAAAAAAATATTTAGTCTAATTGCAAAACACCTATCATTTTCACCCCCCTCACATCTACTATGACTTACAATTGGCTAATAACTCAGCTACCCATCTCTAATGCCTTTCTCCATGACCATCTCAATGAAACAGTCTATATGTCTCAATATCTAAGTTTTCAAAATCATCAACACCTAACTTACGTTTGTCTACTCCACTTGTACATCTTCACTAATCACATGCAATAATTTGATTCTTTTTTATTTAGATCAGTCTACCCCTCTTTATTGATTTGTAAAGGCAACTTTTTTCCACGTCTATGTTATAATCCACATTGATGAAATTCTAATAACTGGGAACAATCCAAGTACCATCGCCAATCTCTCTTGTTCTTGCGCAACTTATCTAGATACGTTTGGTTGAAAACTTTGACTATCAACTAAGAGGTCTTGGGTTCAAAGCTTGCATATGTGATGTGCGTGTGAGTTTACCTTAATTAGCTTAAATATCCCAAAAAAACCCTCTCTAGTTATTAGTATAATGACATTAACGACAACTTACAGACTTGATTTGAATTAATCAACATAAGTGACAAAAGTACAAAATCATTCCAAAATGTGTGACACACATTCCATGTATATCTCTTACCAGTAACATAGAGTACCACATAATTTAACATAACATTCATTCTCAGCATATGATACTTTTCATCAATTGAATAGTTGCAAAAAACCTCCACTGACAATTACATCTAATGAATGAACGGAAGCATCTAATAAATTACATCACAATAATATTTATATAGCTACTAAGAAATTTATAATGTTTCATCACATTTAACAGCTTACATACCTTATAAGAAGACATCACAAACATTTCTAAACATAAAACCTAAAGTTTTCAACACTTGCCTGATCGGTCTCCACTTTCTCTTTATATTTTTTTGTAACAACCAATATAAAATAACTGATTAACTATGAGGCTCATAAAATTATATGAATTAAATAACAGTTTAAATGCAATATTATAAGAATCACACTATTGAAATCATAATTAAATAAACTTACAATTATTTGCAAAACATCATGAAATCATAATTAGGATTAACCTTTAATTATTTTGAAATCTGTACAAAATATCAATATTAATCTTCTAAAGAATTGACTAAAATTTAATAAGAATATTTAATGGAGCATAGATAAACCTGATATTATCATCATTGAACTATATAAAAGTCTCTTATGCCTTTTTAAGAGACCCTTTTACCACACATAATATGCATATATCATGTTTGGTGTCCCTTTTGCCTCACATATAATGCATATATCATATACGGGGTCCCTTTTACCCCTCATGCAATATAGATGTCATAGACAGGGTCTGTTTTACCCCGCCTATAATTGCATATATCATATCATTTTATAGTTAATCATTTCTAATTTGATATTCAGTAGACTTCAAATACTTATAATTCATTTTTTTTTTTTTTTGTATTGTTCCATGCTTTCATATCAATCTTTCTGTTATATTGTTTGTATACAAAGAATATGTTGATAATAAATAAAAGATTGGACTTCTTTTCATAAAATTACCAACTAAGAAAATTTTTAAACATTCATACTTGATCTTATTTCAAACTCTAATTATTCATATGAATATGCAATTGCTTGTATATAAATACTTGAATGTATACTCATATTCACTATTGAAATTCTCATAATGCATTTATCTCTTCAAACAAGTCAAGTGGCATGATATGTATCTAGAATTAATAGTTCTTGCTTTTGAAATTTAAAATTTACATAACTTATTTTTCTGATGTGCTATCTTCTCCAATCTTCCACCTCTTAATCTTCTGCGTTTGTAAGTAACGTACAATCACATCTTTCAAATTCTAAAAATTTCACAATTTATTATGAAAATAAATTGTATAACATCAACTTCATATTTAACATAATAATTTACCTCAAAATCTCTCTTCTGCATATACCCAATGAATCCTATAACACAATTAGATATAATTGCTTGAAAAACTTTCATCACCTTTCTAGAAATCTAAAAGAACTATGAATATATCAAAAATACTCACCTCTTTCTTTTTCCTTCTCTAAATTTCCCTGTTCTTTTCTTTTTCTTCATTTACGCTGCTATGTAATCTAATCCAAGAGTAGCCTTTTTACTCACAACAAAACTCGCTTCAATTTATACCAAATCTCTTCACACGACAAACTCCTGCTTTGCACTATGCCAAATTCTTCCACAGTTCCAGCACTATGCCGATCATTGCTTCACTGCACTGTACCACTCTCTTCACAACACAACATTGTACTGATACTTCTGCAGAATTATGGATCCGATTTTGCTATTTGCTGCACTCCTCTCTAATGCACTGTGCCGAACTCTATAGTGTCTCCACTGCACTGTGCCGTGCCCTGATAAAATCCCGTAATTGCTTGCTTGCGAAAATCTTGATCAGATAAGGGAAATTATGAGAGACTCACACAAAAAGACTGTTTATCCTACTTCCATCTCTGTTGAAACTCCTTCCACCAAGAACTTGCAAACTGAGTTTGACAATCCTGCTTCGCATAGTAGGCTTCCTCACATACCTTACCATCATAAGGCTAGATCTCTCTTTTGCCACTAACTTCCAGTGCTGGAATATGCACAAAACCCTCAAACTCTATTACCAGCACCTTAAACGCTTGTTTTTGCACCTTCAAAGCACAATCGACTATGACATTTCTATCTACCACGATCAACTGCAACTCAGTCAATTTGTAGGTGATCCTCAAGGGAGAAAACCCCCCATCACTTACAATGCTTTTCTTGGCAAAATTTTCATCTATTAGTGTGTCAAGATACAAACAATTGTGGCCATATCATCCACTGAAGCAGAATATCGGGACCGATTAGTTGACATCATTACAAAAGCTCTCACCACCTAAAAATTCAGCTATCTACACGAGAAATTTATGATCCAACATCACTGCTCTAAACCTAAAACTTTCAAATTGATCTAGGCTTTGCATGCCAAACGACATCTGCTACATATAGTACTTTGTTTCGCATGGCTCTATATATAACCAAATAACTTAATGCAGCTGTGGTATTCACAAAAAAAAAAAAAAGTAAGGTTTTGTTTGGGCCGGCTTTCTTCCTGATTTACTAAAAAATTGCTTTAAAAAGCAGGAAGAAAGCTGTCTCAAACGAAGTCTAAATCTGAAAGAGGAAATAACTTTTATTATCTTTAGACTTCGGTCACACTCACCCACAGCTAGTTCGAAAAATAACAATAAAAAGAACCACAGAAGTTACCTTTATATTGGAAAACTTGACTTTGAATCGATGAAAAAAATAGAGATAGGGTTCATCATTGGAGTACAAAGTGAAGCTGCTGTCACTGTCAATACATATCAATTTCTGATAGTCAACGCATCAATCGGAAAATGCATTTCATGGATGCAATCACAGTCAATACAAAGCAATTTCTGATGGTAAAAAGAAGCAGAGCGTCTTTGTTGCATCTTAGGAGTACTCCACTAAAAATTGTATACATCACCACATCACTGAAGCAGCATTCTGTAAAACAGGGTACAATTCTCCAAAAAGGTTGCAATGAATTATACCATTCCAGATGAGTTTAGGAAGCACACAATAACCAAGAGTTAAAAAAAACCTAGGGGGAACACATTAAAGCCCTAAATTAAAATATAATTCCTGAGGCTTCGTTTGGGACGGCTTTCCTACTGCTTAGACATTTAATTTAAGGCAGCATTTCTTGGAGTTGGAAAAAATTAATTTTTAGTTAAATACTAAAATGCTACTTTAAGAAGCATAAAGAAAGCTGTCCCAAACGAGCCTTAATCTTCCACCTTTACTTTTTAAGGTGGCTAGCAAATTGAAGTCTAGAGCTTTAGACTTCGTTTGAGACAAATTGTTTTCTATAGTAACTTTGTAACACAAAAATTCTATAAAATCAGCAAATAAAATGACGAAAAGTTGTCCCAAACGAAGCCTTAGTCCTTCTCTTCTATTCTCCAATATGAATCTCTTCAATGTAGTCGAACTGCTGCTTTTAATTCTCACCCAGTTTTTTCACTTTATTCGACTAGTAAAATTCTGTAGCTGAATTCAGTTTTAAAGCATAGTTTTCAGTTTTGATAGTTTCGGATTGATTTCAATTTCTAGAACCGATCTGAAACACATTTATATTTTCGATTGTTTGGTTGAAACATATTAGTTTCAATGGAATTTCGAATGAAACTGAAGAATTTCAAAACAAAATCACATTTTTTGAACGACTTTGAAGTAAAACTTCTGAATCATCATAAGAAAATCTATCAGAATTCTATTAATAAGGATTTATTAGTTCGAATGTGCGCTGTAACTTGAAAATCTATTACCTAATTCATTTGTTTCATATTTTAAATATAGTTTTATATTTTTTTATCAAAACATAACCAAAGCTATGATCAAAACTGAATTGCAAGCTCAAACAACCAATAGTTTTGAAGAAGAATATTAATGTTAGACCTGCAATGTTCTGTCGTTCTTCAACAATGAAGTTTTCAAGCTAAGCAAAAATAATTAGCAGCGAAGTTACAAAAGCCCTATTGCAGGAATAAAATCGAATAGATTACAATTATCAGTGGCATAAACAAAACCTTTTCTATCACGAAGGTGAGGAAAAATGCCTAATTTTTTAGAAAATAAAAATATCAATTTTACAGTGGATTTCAGCTTGTTTCATTCATAAAAATCGTAGAAATCCTTCATACAAATTGAATCTAGAGCATAAATAATAAGTCTGGCCATTTTTTCCCACTGCATTTATGTTAAATTCCTGGATATTCAATCTTTTATCCACTAAAAAGTAGAACAGAAAATTTTTAAAAACTTTGATAAGCAGGTAAAGTTAAACCATTGTTTTCCATTCTCAAACCAACAAAAAATTTGAAAGTTGATAAATTGAAAGATAATCATAAAGTATATGTTAATATTCATATCTTTACGTGACTTTTTCCAAAAGGTAGTGTAAGAAGAAAAAAAAAGTTTGAAATCTGTAAACAAAAATGATACCTGATACAGAAGCTCAAGGGAAGAGAATGAACCAAAATTCTATTTACAAAAAGAATTGCATCAAGGCACCAAAAACTTCACAACTCATCAACATCCAGAATAACTTCATCCAGTAAATCATCCAATATCAGTTGCTCCAGTAGCAATCCAAAACACTCTGCATCACGGTAGAGGTTCATCCAATCATCAGTTTTAGTAAAATTTCGGGCCAAAATCTTATCAACCATGTTATCCAACCCTTGTGGTGAAGACAGATGCCATCTGATCTCAGCCCATACTTCCTCAAGTAGATAACTTCCAGTAGGCATTGATCTGATCTTGGAATGGAAGCGAGAAAGCCAAGAGTTTTGAACTGTAGAATACTCGTAAATTTCAAACAACACCTCATTTATCAAATCGTATATGAGCTGCTCCTCAAAAGGCATGTCACACAGCATGGGACTTGCAGCATCAACTTCAATAGAGGAGTCTTCTGTCTCACAAAGCAGTGCTTCATAGCTAGACTTGCTTAATATATGCTTCACATAATTAAATCTGGCAGAGTCTTTTTGGTCAACATGAGCATGAGAAGAATTAGCTTGATCACCACTTGTAGTAGTTATTTCGTGATAGAAGTTCAACTTCGACATTTTTGCAATATTAAACTCATTGAAGTCTACATCGTTCCAAGCTTTGGGGCATGGAAGTGGGTCCTCAACGTTTTCTTGTAATTGTTGCCAATCTGAACCTGCGAAGGGCATAAGTACATCTTCTTGAGAGTCAGCATATTTAAAAATCTAATGCAGTGGGAAAAGTGCAAAGAGCTGCTTCTAGCTTCTATCTGAATGCTAGTTATTTTTTGTAATCAAAATAGTGTAAACTCTGTCTATACAGATCACAGGTGCAAAATTTACGACAGTTATATGGACAAGATATGAGAAATCAAGTACTCACCTGCCGTGACTATTAATTTCAAAGGACTAACAGGCTCTTCAATATTAGGGTCCAGAACTGAGATGGGACTTGTCTTTTCAGGTTTGACATTCGGTTCATCTTCAATTTGAGACTCCTGCTCATTGAACAAGTCAAAATTTTCTGCCAAAATTTTTGAAAACTGGAATGGCACAATTTGAATACACTCGTTTACAGAGCCAGGGTGTCTTTCATTCCCTTTTGTCTCAGTAATGCTTGTTTCTACAGTAGGGGTTACAATTTCATCTGGTGCGTTGGCTTTGATTGCATTAGCAACAATGTTGGAATCCAAAGGCTGCTCTTGTTCATAAACAATTTCTTCGACTGCGGGTTGCATGACTATATCTTTATTTAGGTTATCAGAACCACCAACAGTTGGTGTCAAATCACCATCAAGAGGTTCTAATGTTAGCTTCTTTGATAACTTAAATGCAATATATACTTCACTTTGTATATCCTTGACAAAAGAAAATGAACTAAGAAACTCAGGATTAGATGGCATTCTTCGATGGGTTTTTGGCAGTTTTCTATGCAGTAAACCACTACCTTCTTGCACTGAATTTGATCTCTCGGGTGCTTTCCTCACTTCATTGACTGAGATAGAATCAAACAATTGAGAGTATCTATCTAAGGATTCAGTAAGTGAACGTGATCTTTGAACTCCATTGTGAGAAAACTTTTCAATAGAAGAACCAGGTGTCACTCTATTGAATTTGAATCCTTGACCACCTCTTGCGACAAGTTCATCCTTTAAATGGGACTTGTCATCCTCTTCATCTTCAGGTAGCTTTTTTCTAGAAGGAACTTTATCCAAAATCCTATCCATAGAGATTCGATGGCGTTCCTTTTTACTCTCCACAATTACGCCCTTTAACCTTTGTTTCAGCTCCCTCAATCTACTTAAAACAGTTTTAGTTTCTCCCTGCTTTCTCGGTTCATTAGAACCAGGTACAAATTCAAGATTAGGAACAATGCCAAAAGTTTTAGTTGGTAAGTCCCCTGATTCAGGTTTAGATCCTTGATTAATAAATTCATCACATTCTATCTGCATACGACTTGGAATAGGAATCCCAGCTGCATTTCTTGACAACTCTAATCCAGCAAGTGAAACAGACCTGTTTGATGCTCTATTTTTAGCAGGAGACACCAATGCTTGTATATCATTGGCAGCGAAAGAGTTTTGACCTTTACATGCATTATAAAGAGCTTCTCGATTGGTATTGAATAGTTGTAATGTATCCATAAAGATTTTTGACAGAAGTGAAAATTCTACTGTCATGCCCTTAGGATCTGAATCTTTCTGCTTTAAAAGGGCATCCCTTGCCTCAAATAATTTTTCCTTGAGAATTATGTGTTCATCTAGCAAATGATTTCCCAGTTCATCAAGCTTGCGTGACATAGAACCAATATCGAAGCCAGCAGCATTCCAGGCCTCATGTGCTCCATGCTTCCCCTCAACAAACCCATATAGCCCATTAGTTACCAATGATTCATGCTCACTCATTGCCAGAAAATTAGTCTCATCTAAACTGAGTGCAATGGTTGAACCCTCACTATCGGAAGTCATCTGACCCAATTCGCCAGAGGTTGCATGATCGCTACTTTCTAATTGATGGACAGAGATAGTGCGCATTAGTTGAGTTGATGAATTGGGCATTTTCTCTTTATGTTTTTGCTTCTTCAGCAGTTTTTTACCAATGAAATTAAGTATGCGAGTCTTGCCAGAACTTTTATTCATGTTATTGGCTCTATCTTCTACCTGCTATAAAAACAAGAAAAACCGTAAAAACACAGACAATTATAGCATTAAGCAAACAAGTTCATCAAAATAACACTATGGAAGAACATAAAATATTTGTGATACACCTTGGTACAAAAAAAAACAGCAATTCGGGTGTCAATTCGGGTCAAAGGGTCGGGTTCGGGTCGAACCCGGAATTGACCCGGCACTATTCGGGTCAACCCGAACCCGACCCGTTTTTAAAAACGGGTTAGGTTTCCGGACCCGAACCCAACCCGATTCGGGTCCGGGTCAACCCGACCTGACACGAATGACCCGGGGTTCACCCAAAATTGCTAGTTTTTGGGTCAATCTTTGATTTTCGGGTCAAAACAGGTCAATCTAGGGTTTTCGGGTCAAATATGAGTTTTCATGTCACTTTCGGGTAAATTTCTGGTCAATTTCGAGTTGCTAGGTCAACCCGAACCCGACACGATTTTTAAAATGGGTTGATTTGTTAAACCCGAACCCGACCCGTTTCGGGTTCGGGTTGGCCCGAACCCGAATTTTTCCGGGTCGGATTCGGGTCGTGTCAAAAATTGACACCCCTAACAGCAAACTCAAGAGATTCCACGAACACGTAGAATTTTGTTGCTAGGATATCAAATAACCACAAGCAAGATACAATAATTCTCTTTCGAGAGGAGGATCTTTTCCCCCAAATTCTAGACGCCACTAGGATCCCTCACACAAGAAAACTACAATAACTCAAACTCAAAATTCTGCATAAAAAACAATATAAATCGTAATCATAGACTTAAATAAGCTCTCCTCATCTTCCCTCCTAAAACAGCCCTCTTGCCTAATATATTTCCCTCTCATATTTGAAATTCAATTAGGAGATTCTTTCCTAATTGCTCTCCTCCTCACATTAAGTAATTAGATATTTGCTTGGCAACACCAAATCAGCTGAATCCTTTGATTGACCTTCCACCGAAACTCACTGTGCTGGAGATTGTTGGACCGGCCGGTCCAGCCGTTCCCATGCCCGCTCCTTGTGGGAACAGGAGACAGCCTCCGTATCAATTTGATATAATGGGATTTTTTTTTTCCCAGAAACCTCAAAAAAAAAAAAAAAAAACAAAAAAAAAAAAATCCCCAGGTTGTTGTTGGGTTTCTAACGAAATAAAGAGGTGGCTCTACCATTTTTGTATGAATACAAAATTTCTGGAGCTAAATATCTAAAATTTTGAAATATATATGAGTTTAGCATGAAGAATGGGATTTGCGTGCTTACTATGTTGATCGCTCCTTTATCTGTTAAATTGTCTTCTCCTGATCCAGCTTCATCATTTGAAATGAGAATATCGGTTCCTACACAAAAGATAAGACAACTAGAGTTTAATAACCTTATCTTGTAAGCATCATTTCAAGAATCATGCATTCTCTACGACAATACTGATATTACTATTAGAAATTTCATGTAGCTGTCGATTAATAAGACTTTTAGTTTCAAATCCCTTCCACCTAATCCAGCAGCTTAACCTTCAATAGGAATATTCACCGCCCATAGAAGAAAAACATCTATTGATTGTTGGTAGGAAGAATATAAATGATATAAAATGATTGTTGTGTATATTCAAAATTGGGTCAATTTTAGCTTTCATCCTAAAACAAGGGTTCAGTAACTCAAATGTTGAGGAACAGGTGGATCAAGTCTTTAAAGCTATTGAATTGCTAAGCAAAATAGTCTAGTAGACACCAACAAAACACACTCTCTCACAAGTATTATAGATGGTTATTCTGAAGGTTCCATTGTTGGCTTCAAGGGCATCTTTAGCAGCACAAATCAAATATCTTTTTTGGTTAATGTTTAACTCATTAAAAAAAATTCTAATTAAACTTTCACTGATAATTTTTTTTTAAAGATTTGAAATTTGATTGTGAAATGGAAGCAAATCCAAATGAAAAAGTAATTGCAAATCTAAGTGTAAAAAATTTGGAAGGGAAGGCTCAGCTCAAGTATAGTAGCCTGGAATGGTATTGATGCCATGCTGTTTTAAGAGACCAAGCTTAGCATTGCTGCCTACAATTGTAATGAATGACCTTGCTGTGCCTACAAAGAGTACCCTGAATTGATAAGGCATCATAACATGCACCACCACACACACATTCTATCTTCACTTAAAAAAAAAAAAAGCTATGGCACCCAAAAATATAATAAAATTTCACACGCTCTCAATGAAATCACCGGCAAATATTGTAAGAAACCAAGTGTCAAATTATCATGGAGTCCAAGGCTGCAGTAAGTCTTCTTTGAACAGCTACCTTAATCCAAAAAAAAAAGGTGCTATTTGACGAAGGTTTCAAACTTAAATACATTTACTATAAAAGATCTTTTACTAAATTAAAATCAGAAAAAAACTAAATCAATTACATTGGAATTGTCAAGGCTATTCATTTTAGATCAAAATTTTGAATCGGAGATCCCTTAAACACTGGATGGCTTGCTCTGCCCCGGCAACCGGGTTGGACCAGATGATATGACGAACAATATGAACTTGCTAGGATCATTCTGTTGCTTACTGAGTCCAGACGTAGATTAATCTGCTTTGATTTTCTGTTTTCTTAGGCCCTTCTACCTTTTTTGGATTTTTGTTACAGCTCCTAAACCAAAGGAAATTCCTTGAACAAAATCACCAGGAGAAGTGCAAAAACTAGAGAAAAGAGTACAAGCATGAATGAACTCGTCGATAGTGTGCTTTTTATTGGAACCCTCAAAATCCTCATAAAAGGAAAATTAAAACATGGAAGAAAGGCGGGCAGATAAATGAATAACTTACCTATACCATACTGCCGACCTCCGAGCCTACGGTATGAAAGCATCCTCTTGTTCTCACGTCTTTGGTGGGAGTCGAATACATGAAACAAACCCCAAATACACCCTTGGCTATTGTTTCCATACAATTTAGTGCTATCAAGCCGTAAGAGCTCCGCCATTGAAGCACACCTAGGTTCAGGAATGACCTCCTTCCACCAGTAAACCTCAGCTGCAAAACCAATTTAATTTAGCAGGAAGCTATACTTAATCAAACTTAAGAAAAAAAATTCCAACAATCTTTGAATATACTGAACAGAATAGTTACCTAATCTTAAATTAAGCGAGAACAGAATAAAATAACAAGATAATCAAATCAATATTACGTAATACTAAAATTCAGAAACTAGGAATATAAATTAATCCGATTCGTACCGCGATCGCCGCAAGGATGTAAGAGACGGTGCAGAAATTAAATTAGGGTTAATGATCCAAAAAACTTGATGATCGGAATTAAACTAATTAAATGATTAACAATCGATCAAAGATGGTAAAAGCCCTTTAGTTTCTTCCACTCGGTATAAATTTGATAAAGAAAGGCAATTTTTATCGTCCCATCGCGCTCAATTTCCTCTTGCCGCTCTGGTTCGCTTCCGCCCGGAGTCAATTAACGACCGGAATAAATTATGCGGAAGAAAGATAAACTCACGCTATTTTTAGAAAGCGTACGCTTCCGTTACTGTCACGTGGGAGTAGAACTAGTTTGTGAGGACGTAGTGAATTACGAGTTTTTTTTGGGGCTCCAGGAGCTAGGTTGGGAAACGGGAAACGGATATTGCCTGGCCAAAAGTGCGGGAAATTGGTAAACGTTTGCGGTTTGAGAAATGACGTGGAACTTTTGGTGGTGACCCGCCGTGACTGACTTCTTCTAATGGTCAAATTCCGTTCCGTCTTGACGACCGTTCGCTTCGGCAAATTAAGGATATTTCGAGGCAGCTTAGCTGTCATTAATAATAATAATAATAATTTAAAACGATTATAAACGTTATTTTTTAAATATGCATAATATATATTTTTTAAATCTATCACATTATAATAAATTTAGTACAAGGGTTATCTATAAATAGACTATAGTCTGTCCACCTAGAGAACTAAGTATAACATATTTACCATAGTGCCATGTAACTGAAATGATGAAATAGATATATAATACACATTTATATTTTGTCCTCTAACAATTTCCAACAAAACAAGAGTACATTCACAATTTAATATCTGAGAAATGGTTTTGTTCTGATCGTTGGTTACTTCTTTTTTTGTTGGAGTTTAATTCATCTAGAAGAGTTTCATGAAATTCCAACTCATCTTGACCCGAGATGTTAATTGGTACAGTAGCAATAATTTCTAACGCTATTTGGTAACGATCAACTTCATTTCCAATAACTTCCTCCCAAGAAGTTGCATTAGATAATGTTCTGACCTTGTTAAATTGTAAATCATGGCCTTCTCCTTTAAATGCTTTGATCATATTCTCTTGTGCTACTAAAAGGTAACCAGAGTTTGATTGAGAAAGGAGCACTTGGAAATCATATTGACTGCTTTGGGAAGATAGTCCTTGAGGTCCTTTGACATACTGCTGCAACTCAACGGAAGGGTGATATCTGGATCTTTCATGATGATTATAGGATTCTACAGTTGCATCTTCATTTGCTATGTTGGATTGTATTAATGAAATAATTGTAGTACCAACAAGCTTATCATATGGCCCAACAAATTTGTGATCTGATACTTCAGTGAAATTTCTTCGAACAGCTTAGGAGCATTGTGTTGGATCAGTCTTGTCACTAGAATTTAAATCGGGCATTTTCACACCTGCAGTAAAATCGTTCCCAATACCACCATATCATTTGTAATTAGTTCATCAATGCTAAGGGCATGAAAACCATCACATACCTCCATAAAATGGGCCTCATATGAGGTTGCATTAATCACTAAATCCACTGGATAGATGTAATCAACATCTTCAGTCCCAGCAACGCACCTATCATCACTGCCTTCATCCTAAACGATAAGTCTTTTTTGCAATAGGAGTCAACTGAGATGGGGAAGCTAGAGGCAGAGTAGGGGTGCTCGATGGCGAGGGTGAAGAGATTGCGGTTGGCAATGGTGAAGAACTAGGAAGGGGTTCTTTAGAAGTAGGAGGAAGAGCCCAGCAATTGGGACTAGCAATGAACATGTAGGAGGATAGGATGGGACGGACGATGGAAGTTGGGCTGGATCTGATCGGGACATGGCAAATTTCTTTCCTTTGATGAAATCGATATTAACGACTGAAGGACCACTTAGGAATAGGGTCAGTTGTGCGTGTGTGTTGGAGGAGCAGAGGATCGACGGTGCCGATATGACTGCCGATCTGCTCATGATTCTCTCCTCCGAATGCATGAAATTAACACATAAAACATCTATTCGATTAATTGATGCTATCATTTGAGCCACTTGAAGGGCTTCACATCATCGATCATCATCGACTACCCTTCTTCTTTGGCGTTGATCTTTGTGGGGATAGTGGGGTGGCTGATCTCACCATTGGAGTAGAAGTTGGAGCGGAGGATAGTCGTCTTCTTCGACGTAGACCGCCCATCTCCTTCGGCGTTGATCGTTGTCGGCCGCCCATCTTCTTCAACGTCGATCTTTGTTGACCGCCCATTTTATTCGGCGTCGATCTTCATCGACTGTCCATTTTCTTCGGCTTCAATCGTCATCGACAACCCACCTTTCTCTGCAGCCCATCATTCTTCACAAGCTCTATACTCTGATACCAACTGATGTAGGGGATTGTCGGAAGAATCAGACATGCAAGAAGGAAATACCAATCTAGAAAAAAAAAAACATAAAGCAATAAGCTTCAAAAGGCTTCAAAAGAGGATGATATTCATCAATAAATGAGCTCCAATACTCTTTACATCAGCTATATGTAACTTTGTAAAAGAATACTCTAGAAATAGGTAGTTTTGTACTAGTAACTAAAAAGTTTTTTTTTATTTTTTGGGAAAATTAAGGGCACTAAAAAGGTAATTTGATAGTGAAAAACAACAAATGCATATAAGAATTATAAGGCAAGATAGGGTATACTAGTCCTTAATCATACTATAAATAAGATGTCCATATCAAATAACTTTTTTTGATTTGTTGGTTAAATTTTTTGACTATAAACTAAGAGATCTTGCATTCAAATGTTTTTGTTTATGATTTGTGTGAATTTGTATTAATTATCCCTAAATGTAAAAAAGAAAAAAAATGTTCTCTTTGTCAACACCCGCAACATGCTTTCAGACCGAGCTGAGTGAATTACCGGACATTTATATTAATTCCTACGCGTGCAGTACATTGCATTTTGAGGAAATTTCTGTAAAATCAATAGCAAAATACCAATCGACTTGCTGAAATTCATGGCTCTCAGAGCGCCAATCACTGGCAGATCTCTATCAAACGTGTTAAGGTCAACGAAGTCAACATCTGCAATGCGAGACGCACACCTGCAGGAAGAAAATTCGCTCCTTTATTTGTCTATCTACATACACCTTTTCACCAAGAAGAAGAAACGGAAGCGGCCTCGGATAAAGGAAACCTAATACCCTTTTAGCTTTTTTGTTTTACGGGAGCACATGAAGCTACTCCGCTCCTCGCCAGCCGCGGAACGAATCGGAGAAACTTCGTCGGAGACGGTCCATGTGGCTGTCGGGAGGTCGCCAGAGAAAACCCTAAGATTGCTGGAATGGACGTTCCGGCGGTTCCAGTGCCGGGAAATTGTCCTTGTTCATATTCACCGGCCTTCATCAACGATCCCAACGCTGTGTGAGTTTTTATATATGGTTGAAATTTCTTTATTTGTTAGTATCCACATATTGCATATGTGATTTCCATTTTTAAATTACGATTTCATGAATTTCTTTTTTGCTATTCTCTACATTTTGCAAACATACCTAAATGAGGGATAGAGCCTACATTTTGTTTTCTTCATAGAATTAGAATTTAAATTTGCTTGCTTTCGTTACTGAAATAGAGTCTTTCGTTTTGTTTTTATTGGCATAGTAGGATTGGATAAAAAAAAGTTTAAAGATTTGGACATATTCTGTGTTTACTTTGCCTCCATTCATTAAGGATTTTTTAATTAATATATTTATTTATTATTTACTTAATGAGCTCCTGGTGTCTTACTTTGTGGACTAGTTCTGGTTTCCCATTCAACAGGTGAATGGTTGAATATTTTGAATACTCAATAAAAACTCATATATGATACTATTCTCAATATAAAAAAAGCAAAATTGATTAGCTTTCTTGTCAAGTGATGCATATGGACAAATCAATTCTTGACATATATATTTCTTCTGAAAAATTGTAATTCACTTGTTATGGAGCTAACGGATGCTTGATTTATTGCTTTGATTTTTTCCTAATTTTGCTTAAGCAGCTTAGTTAAATAAACCTTGCCTTTTGGGTAAAGTCAAATAGTTTCTCTTTTTCCATAAAGGAATTTTAGGACTAATCTTATATTCTTCTTTCCATCACCGACATAGTTTAAAGTGCATTTCTTGCCCTCCAACTTCATAACCTGATCTAATCTCTTCTTGGTTTCTCTTTCATTAATGTGGTTGTTGCACTTAATGAGCATCTGGCAAACAAGGAATTTTAAGTCATGATCTGTAGTTCATCTTGTATTTTGCTTTGATTGATACATAGAGCATGCTCCATATAGTCAATTAAAGAATTGACTTAGAAGCTAGTAATAGAAGAAGAAGGTGAAAGCCACTAGCAGAAAGCCCTTGCTCTTTAGTCTCCTCTATAAAAGTACCTCATAAGAACAATAGCATAAAATTCTTTTTTTCATTCCAATTGGGATACATATACAACTTTTTGACTTCACACTAGCAGAAAAACAACTATCACGAATAAACAACTACTAACATTAGTTAAGCCTACTAAGTAAAAATTTGTAAAGATTATATGAGAAGAACAATAAATAGAAAATAAAGTTTGACGAGCTGCATCAATTCTTTCCTCCTCCAGAAGAACTTGAATTGAGTTTGTCCCGTCATGTGTGATCATCATCAGGATAGGCGTATATATCGACAACATTGAAATAGGGCGATATGTTTAAATCTGATTGGAAAGAAACTACATAAGCTTTATTGTTGATATGCTTACCAATGGAAAATGGGTTGATCTTCATGGTTTCAGTTTAGATTAAGTGTAAACAGGAAATCATTCCTTGAGAAGGTGGATCATAACTAACCCACCAACATTAAAGTTTTTATTCCATCAATGATCATCTGTTTTATGATTAAAGCTGTGTAGTTATAATTAACTTTGTCACATCTTGAAGCATGGCATCAAAGTTGGTTAATGATGTGGGTGCTACGGTGGAGTATAATTTTAAATTATAAAAATGCCTAAGGTTCTATCTCCCTTAAACAATGCTTATGCTTTCTTTGATATAAAATAACAAATCCCACTTAATATACAAAAGTATATGTGCCGTATTAAGTAATAAAGTGATAGAGTAGAGTGTCGAACCCACGATGAAGTATGGCTCTTCAGCAATTAACTACCACTGTTTACGCTAATTGCAAACTTATCCTACTGAAATAAAATTGTTGGTTGTGGAGATTCAATCATCGAATAAAAATAATTAAATAATGGATACAATATTTAAATAAAATATTTTAGACCGATGAATGTAAATTGCATATCTTTTCTAGTGAAATTCTTATTTTTAATATGATTTAGAGCATATGCATTCCTAGATCTCTGTTGAGCTTGTAGAGGTGAAAATGATATATTCTGATCTCCTACAATTATATTATCTCCTTAAGAACTTAACATATTTTACATCCTATGTCTCAGTATGCAAACATACTATTTCAATATTCCTGGTTGTTCTTACATTCCAACATTGATGCTATACATTACACTTGATTTTAACTACACAGATGGACACTATGTGCATTAAATAAAGAGCAAAATAATATTGA
This sequence comes from Dendrobium huoshanense, assembly GCA_016618105.1. Taxonomy (NCBI): domain Eukaryota; kingdom Viridiplantae; phylum Streptophyta; class Magnoliopsida; order Asparagales; family Orchidaceae; genus Dendrobium; species Dendrobium huoshanense. The sequence continues at coordinate 1,614,426 of CM028358.1, forward strand.
AAATATCTTTTAACTTTAAAGCACAAGAATTTTTATTAGTACTTAATATATTATCTACATCATCAATCTAAAACTAAAGAATTAGTCAGACATGGAAGAAAAAATAAGCAAATTCATTTCCATTAAAATAATAGAAGATTGAAAATACAAGAGTGATATCACCAGGAAAGACCAATGTATCTCCTTTACACTTCTTCCTTAACGTACGAAGTTGCTTAAACAAATAATGACTAAACATTTTAATGATTATATCCAGTACTTCCCGATTCTCTCTTAGATTTGACTCTAAGAGAAATCTAAAGAATTACTCTGAAAAGTACTGAAACTATGTAAGTGACTGAACTCATTTACAAGCATAGCACAATGATTTTTTATAGGAAAAATACAAAGTAGGCAATAGGCGCTGCGACGCTTGGAAGGTCGGCGCCGTTGCCCCCCAAAAATGAGCTAATGCCGCTACGCTACTGTTTTAGCTATGCCGCGGCACTTGCTGATATGGATCAGTTACTTAGTGAACAATCGCATCGTTTCACTGACAGATCGTGTCATTTGGAAGTTACAACTCTTACGCCACGGTGCTGCTACTTTCGAACATTGTGGCATCAGAATGATAATTTTAGCGCCGAAGTGTGATAGATTGTGATGTTGCGGCGCTTGAAGACAGTGAGTATGACGCTGTAAAGCTGACCATTTTGACGTTACGACGTTATCCAACAGAGAAGTTGGCGTCGTCATGTCAATACTGTGGCGCTTCAGTGGTGCCTTTGATGACACAACGATATTATTTTTGTGACGTCCTAGAATCAAATTTGGAATAATTATTCTTTTATCTTTTAATAAACAACAACCAGAGCCACCTATTTTTTTATCAATATTAATAGCAGCGAAAATAAAACTATCGATCAAAACATCAATATATATATCTGTATTCAATTCCAAAAATTCATATACACTACTTAAGGTCTATACAATCATCACACATCTATCCCATAATGAGTACAAAATAATAACTAAAAAAAAAAATTGAGCTTGAAGAATCATGACCAGCCTTACACTCCTGATTATTTGCCCTGACTTGAAATCATTTAACCACATATAATGAGCTAAAAATTTCAAAGGTCACCAAAACCTACAATTGAATTTAAAGCACGATAAATGAGCAATATGCATGTCAATGATCAAATTATAACAGTAACATTCATAAATTCACAACAATGCATAAAATAATACATTATTTACATTTATCAACATCTCAATAACAAGTCTACATTGTGTCTTGGGATGAACGACAATGTCTGCATGTTGTTTGGTAACTTGGTAGAGATAATGTTAAATGCACTTCCCAGCAACACACTGATTGAGCATATAATTATATGGGAAATTGGTTTGCCTCAACACGTCATCTCTTTGTTTCAGATTTTTTCTAGGGATACAATGGATCATATTGCTTAATGTGTCGTTAATAAATTCAGTTTAACCATTTAGTTCAGGGTGATTTGCTAAACTCAAACAAAGTTTGGTTTGTAGGTGTTTTCAAGAAATTTCAAATCTCATTTAGGTATATAGGTTAATGTTCATATATATATATATATATATATATATATATATATATATATATATATATATATATATATATATTATTGCTTATGGAAATCCTTTTAAATACAAGAGGTACCCTATTACTCACTATTTCCAAATGATATTCTTAATATGTGAAACTTATTTTGATATAAAATATTAGTAAAAATAATGGAGACAAAAACTTTGCAAAAAAAGGTGCTTTTAATAACTAGAAAGGTTGATCATGCGATATGCGATTAATTTTGGTGTACTTCTAATCGATAATCGGTAATTAAAATGATCATGAAAATTGCAATTTGTTTTGTTGTTTTGGTTGCACTTGAGGATTTAATTAATATAGCAAAAATAGAATGATGATTGTTGGAAAGTATAACCACACAACAAAATAAAAAAAATAAAAAAATAACATAAAAGATTATTAGGATTTAACGTGAAAAAACTCAGAACTGAAAAAAAAAACTATGGAGTCACACCACACCAAGAAGTCCACTATAAAAGTGGAAGAAATTATGCATATATTTCTTCTCACACTCTCATTTTATATCTCTTCACTTCTCACACTGTTATACACTTGGCATAAATAACAAGACACTCTTATACAAGGGACAACCTTTCAAGTAAAATAAGAATAATAAGAAAGAAAAACTACTAAGCCCAACTTGCAGCATCGTAGCGCTCCACTCTCTGTCCCTGAGTCTACCCTACAATACCATGGAGCTCCACTCTCTGATCTCTAATCTAAGACTATAATGCTGCAACACTCAAGTGTACATCATCGTGACGCTATACACTAACGATGTATATTGATCCTGATTTTGATCAATCTTTCTCTCATCTGTAGTACCAATCATAGTACATGTAGTGTGGCTTACCCCTACCCTTAACATTTATGAATACCAACTGAAGCTACACATAACTTCGATTTATCAACTGTCAGTCTTCGTCAGCATATCTGCAATATTATGGGTTGTGTATATTTTCTTCAAAGATAGTTGACCATCTTCCACAAGCTACCTAATGAAAGGATTTCGAACCTGAATTTGTTTTGTCATGGTATGGAATGCAATATTCTCAGCTAGATAAATAACACTAGGGGTGTAAGTGAGCCGAGCCAGCTTGCGAGCCGGCTTGAGCTCAACTTGTTTATGGGCTCGCAGTCGAGCTTATCGAGCTCATGAGTCGATCTCGAGCTCGAGTTTGAGCTTGATGAGGCTCGGCTCGTGAGCTCACAAGCCGGGTAGAATAATTATTAATTTTTTAAATAATTTTATTTTATTTATTAAATTTAATATTTAAAAAATTAATAATAAATGCTAAACATATTTATTAAATTTAAGTATTTTTAAATCCCGCTTAAATTTTAAAAAATTTCGCCTAAATTTAAATAAAATCATATAGAGGCTCGAGAGCAGGCTCGAGCTCTTCTACTGTGGGATGAGCTCGAGTTCAAGCCGATTATAGCCGAGCTCAATAAGGTCACTACTTGACTCGACTCGTTTACACCCCTAAATAACACTCACGCTATCACTATAAAACTTTCCATTCCTTTTTTGTTTGCCAAGTTTTGTTATAACACTTTGCAACCGTATCATTTCCTTGCTAGCCTCAGTGATAATGAGATGTTAAGCTTTTATGGTTGAAAAAACAATGATTTTCTTAACTTGAAAACCCAACTTACTGTCGTGTCTTCTAAAGTAAGATATAAACTTTTATACTTCATCTACCATCAACATCTTTAGTAAGATCAGAATTTATATATCCCTCTAAATTAATCCATGCGTATCCAAAGTAAAGAGCTTTGTCAACTAATCTTCTCAACTATATTTGAGGAGCACTCTGTGCTTCATCAGCTTGAGCATACCTCATATCTTTATCTTCCTAATCATCATCATCTTTTATCTCAACATAATTAGATGAATATCTTAGAGTCTCATATCTATTCTTGTATATTTTATTTTCATCAAATGTGACATCCCTGTTTCTGATGAATTTATGATTATGATATGAACATAATTTATAGTCAAATTCATCTAAGACATATCCAATAAATGTACATTGGATAGACTTTGGATCAAGCTTACTATTACATCATGCATCAATATGAATATAAGACAAACAACCAAAGGTTCTCAAGTGAGATAAATTTATCTCCTTACCACTCAAGGCTTTCTTAGGTAATCCCTTATTCAGGGAAACTGATGGATCACGATTGATAAAATAAATAACAATATTCACTGCTTCTGCCTAGAAGTGTTTATATAGACCAACATGCAACCTCATGCTCTCGACATGCTCTGAGATAATTCTATTCATGCTATCTAAAACATTACTCTACTATGGTGTTCTTGGAATAATGAACTCATGCCTAATCCATTCAAAGCATACAACTTTTTAAACTTCTTATCATGATACTTCGCCACCATTATCTAATCTGATACACTTCAACTTTAACCTACCTCATTCTCAACCATGACTTTCCATTGCTTGAACACTTCAAACGTATTTGACTTGTGTTTTAAAAAGTACAATCATACTTCTCTATTATGATCATTTATAAAGGTAACAATATTTGAAGACCCTCCTATAAAAAGAATTGGAGCAAAACCTCATATATTTATATGCACTAACTCCAACTTCTTTGACTTCACGTTAAAATCGGTCTTTGAAAAGCTTATCTTCTATTGCTTGTCATATATAAAGTTTTCACAAAAATCCAAATCTATAGATTTTAAACCAGGAAGCTTTCCTTTAGTAAGAACTAAAGGCATACATTTTTTACTCATTTGGCCAAATCTATGATGCCAAAAATCTCCATCAACATTTGAATCAACTACTCCCAAAGAATGTAACATTTTGTTGAGAACATAAAGGGTGCCTTAAATGCAAGCACAAGCTATAATCATAGCTCCTTCTGTCACATTTCACAAATCTTCTGTGAATAATGCCATATAGTTTGAGTGTGCAAGTTGACTCATAGAAATTAAATCTCTTTAGGCAAAGGACATGTCTAACATTCTTTAATTTCCAAGTAGATATATCTAGCAATTTGATTTTGATATCAACATCGCTCTGTCCTACTATGTTGTAGGGCTTATGATCTCCCATATGCATTTTTTCTAAATCACCTTAAGTGTAGTTCTTGAATGTCTTTATTTGAACTTATATGAAATGAACCACCTGAATCTCTTACACAAGATTCAGAAATATCCAAAGATAAAATCAGATAATTACTCTAAAATTCTTCTATAGATATATTTACAGAGTGACTTTCATCTTAACCTCTTCATTCAACATTTCTTTACAATCCTTCTTAAAGTGACATTTCTTTCTACATTTCCAACCCTCAACCTTCTCTTTTCTTGATTTGGATTTTTCTCTCATGGATTTAGGTTTTCCTCTACATATTTTTTTATGCCCTCTCCTTTGGTTTTAACATTCAGAGTAGGATTTGAAGATTTACCATTCATCTTCTTACGAACCTCTTTCATTCAGCGCTAACCCCATGATGTCCTCAAAGTTTAACTTTGTACTCCCGAAAGAATTACTCACCATAGTAACTAGCCCATCTTAACTACCTAGAAATGAAAAAAAAGGCTGTCACACGGAACACCAATATTTAATGTGAAAAAATCAAAATCGACAAAAAAAATTACAGAGCCTTACACACCAAGAAATCCACTATGAAAATGGGAGAAATTGTAAATATTTTTTTTCTCACACTCCCTCCTTATCTCTTCTCACTTCTCACACCATTTTACACTAAGAGCAGACAAATAGATGCACTTCAATACTCTAAAGGACTCAAACCTTCAAGTAAAATAAGAACAAAAAAAATTGCTTAGTATGAATCCTAGCATTGTGATGCTAGGATCTAGAGCGCCACAATGCTCCACTCTCTATCCCTAAGTTCACCCTGCAGCACCATGGCGTTGCAGCCTACAATACCGCAATGCTTTAGTGTACAATGTCACGACATTGTACAATATTGATGAACATTGATAAAATAATCAGTTTCTACAAATTCTAACACTGATTAGAGGTGTTTGTGGGTTTATATGTCGTAAGAGTATCATGAGACTTGAAAGAATAACTTGAAATAAGAATGTTAACATGGATGTATAGTAACATGCAAAAAATATTAGAGAGTGTGTGAGAATAGTACGTTTAAAGTTTAGGTTGAATGGTGTAAGTTTGTTGCTTTTGGTATGTGGAAGGGATAGAAGAAAATGCCAAAAATTGCATGGAGTAGAATTAATTTGATAGACTTTTGACAGTATGAGCTGTAGACAAGGCTTGTCACGATTAAAAGTTTTACCAAAAGAAAAAAATCATTCACAAGGCTTAATACCACATTCTACGCTTAACAAAAATGAATAGAGATCAAGAATACATAATGTTTACCTAAGACGCTATAATGATGGGTTTACGGGTAATTAGATGAATGGATTCACATACATGCAATTTAATTTTATGTGAAAATTGATCCGTAGAGTTTAATATAGACGAGTCCAGCTTTTACAGATTCAACCACCGCAAAAATTGTAACTTCTCGTTTTTTTTTTTAAGTTAAAGAAGAAACAACCCCTTTGTTCCTAAAAGAAATGAAGCACAAATTACCAGGATGATGATAGGAAACACTTGGATTTCCAAGTGTTTCTCACCAAGATCAAGTAAATCCAATGAAAAAAACTGCTGTCCACAGCAGAAAAAACAGCCCAAATACAAGAAAAATCTGAGAAGAAAGCGTGGGAAAACGATGCAAACACTTTTATTTCGATAACGGATGAAAAGCACTTGCAAGATACAACTTTCCTTCGATTCGAGAGGAAGGAAAAACTCTCCAAAAGATCTCCGGCGAAGCCAAGAGCCCAAGACACCAAAACCTAGATCTCCAAACAATTCAAATTCAAGATGCCTCCCTAATTCCCCCCCAACTCCTAATTATACAAAATTAATCATAAAGGACAATCATAAACTTCCTAAAACAGCCTTTTACTTTCAAAAATTCCCTCCTAAACTTCACGGCTCACGGCTCTGCCGTTTCCGCCCGTTCGGCGGCTGTTCGCGTGCGTCTCGCGTAGACGCGGACCGGTCCCTGCTGGACCGGTCCAACCGGCCCATCCTGGGCCGGTCTAACATTACCGCCCTCCCAAAGAATCACCTTGTCCTCAAGGTGAAAATCAGGGAACTGTTGCTTCATCCTCCAGTATGGCTCCCACGTAGCCTCGTAGTCAGGAAGGTTCTTCCACTGGATCAACACTTCCTTAGTTTTATCTTCTTTCTGGCGCACCCCTTTGAGCTCCATGGGTTCTAGAATCACCTCTAAGTCCTCAGTCAGGGTTGTTGGTAGCTCAGAATTGGTGGTGTGCTCCCCAATGGCCCTCCTCAATTGTGACACGTGAAACACTGGATGTATAGTTGCCGATGGAGGTAGTTTCAATCTGTATGCTACTGCCCCAATCTTTTCCAGTACTTCATAGGGCCCAAAGTACCTTGGAGCCAGCTTTTCATTCCTTCTGTTGGCAACTGTCTTCTGTCTATATGGTCGGAGCTTCAGAAACACCCTCTCCCCTGCTGCAAACTGTATGTCCTTCCTATGCCCATCCGCCTGCTTCTTCATAATTTGCTGTGCTCTCAGTAGATGCCTTTTTAGCTCTTCCAGTACTCGGTCTCTCTCTTCTAAGTACTCTTCTACTAACGAAACAGGAGTGCTGCTACTCCCAAAATGGACCAAGTGTGGAGGATCCCTTCCGTACAGTACTTTGAATGGCGTCATCTGTGAAGCTGAGTGAAAAGAGGTGTTGTACCAGTATTCTGCCCAAGGTAACCATTTGGCCCAAAGCTTAGGTGTCTCCGACACAAAACACCTCAAGTAGGTTTCTAAGCTCCTATTAACCACCTCCGTTTGGCCATCGGTCTGTGGGTGATAAGCGGTGCTCCTTTTCAAAACTGTTCCTTGTAACTTGAACAGCTCCCTCCAAAAGTGACTGAGGAACACCTTGTCTCTATCGGACACTATTGCCTCTGGTATCCCATGCAACCTGACCACCTCTCTGATGAATGCTGAAGCCACTGTCACTGCGGTGTAAGGATGTCGGAGGGGGATAAAATGAGCATACTTGCTCAGCCTATCCACCACCACCAGGATCACTGTGAAGCCTTCTGAACGGGGCAGCCCATCTATGAAGTCCATGGATATTTCCTCCCATACTCTTCCTGGTAACGCCAATGGTTGTAGTAGCCCCCCTGGTGACATAGCCATGTATTTGTTCCTCTGACAAATCTCACATCTGGCCACCATCTCCTCTACATCTCTATGCATTCCCTTCCAGTACAGCTCAGCCGCAATCCTCCTGTAGGTCTTCTGCACCCCAGAATGACCCCCAACCGCGCTCCCATGAAATTCTTGGAGTATGTTTGGGATGTGGATAGAAGTCCTGGGCATCACGAACCTTCCTTGATAAAGCAATCTGTCCCCCTCTACTGAGTACCCTGGGTGGCTATCCACTTCCCTTAATAAATCAGCCCTGATCTTTCCCAACACCTCATCCTTCGAGCTCTCTTCTTTGATTGCCTCCCAATCTAGCATCAAAGGAACAGACACAACCACTGTCTGTAGTTCACCCAATCGTCTGGACAAAGCATCCGCAGCTTTGTTTTCCCCGCCTGGTCTGTACTGAATTTCAAAGTCATACCCCAGCAATTTTGAAAGCCATCGCTGATGCTCTTCCGTCACCATTCGCTGCTCCAACAAGTACTTCAGACTTCTCTGATCTGTTCTGACAATGAAATGCCTACCTAATAGGTAGGGTCGCCACTTTTGGATGGCTAAGACAATAGCCATTAATTCCCTCTCATAGACTGACTTCAGCCTGGCTCTGGCTGCTAGTACCTGGCTGAAGTAGGCAATGGGTCGACGATTTTGCATGAGCACTGCCCCCAATCCGTACCCTGAAGCATCAGTCTCCACTATGAAGGTCTGAGTGAAGTCCGGTAGAGCTAGGACTGGTACCGTGGTCATAGCCTTCTTTAGTGTCTCAAATGCTGCTGTGGCTGCCTCTCCCCATGAGAATCCATCTTTCTTTAGCTGTTCTGTTAGTGGCCAAGCTATAGTACTGTACCCTTTAACAAATCTCCTATAGTATCCTGTAAGTCCTAAGAATCCTCTCAATTCCTTCAGATTCTTGGGCAATGGCCATCTCAACATCGCCTCCACCTTTGACTGATCAGCTGCCACCCCTTCCTTGGATACTACATGGCCCAAGTATTCCACCCTAGATTGGCCAAAGCAACACTTCTTCAGATTGGCTCTCAGCTGATGCTCCTGTAGAACTTCCAATACCAACTTCAAATGCTTCATATGCTCCTCCTCAGTTCTACTGTAAACCAAGATGTCATCAAAGAACACAAGCACAAACTTCCTGAGATACGGTCTGAACACTCTATTCATCAGTGATTGGAAAGTCGCAGGGGCATTGGTAAGCCCAAACGGCATCACCAGAAACTCATAATGCCCCTCATGTGTTCTGAACGCCGTCTTAGAGATGTCTCCCTCCCTCATCCGGATCTGATGGTATCCAGACTTCAAATCCAGTTTTGAGAATATCACTGCTCCATACAGTTCATCCAAGAGTTCATCAATCACAGGAATGGGAAATTTGTCTGGGATAGTCTCTTTATTCAAAGCCCTATAATCCACACAAAATCTCCAGCTTCCATCTTTCTTTTTGACCAGTAATACGGGGCTAGAGAAAGGACTCACACTAGGTCTGATGATCTTTGCCTCCAGCATTTCACTAATCAACCTTTCAATTTCATCTTTCTGAATCTGAGGATAGCGGTAGGGTCGTACACTAATCGGTGACACCCCTTCCCTTAGTAGAATTGCATGCTCCTGTTCTCTGACCGGTGGTAACCCTTGAGGTGGCTGGAACACCTCGCTGAACTGTTGGATGACTGGTTGAACTACAAGAGGAATGTCTCCCTCTTTCCCCACACTAACTTTTTCCAATCGTTGCAGCTCCACCAAATATCCACCCCCAACCTCCTGGAGGGTTCGGATCATGGACTTGAGAGACACCCCCGTCCTAGACAGGCCGACATCTCCCTGTATCACCATTCTCCTCCCTTCCACTACCAGTTCCATCCTCAGTTCTCCCCAGTTCACCTTGGTCTCCCCCAAAGTCTGCAGCCACTTCATTCCCAAAATCACATCAGTACTTCCCAATTCTAAGGGAAGAAAATCCTCCCTCACCTGTATCTCCTGAATGGTCAGCATCACTCCTCTACAAACTCCTCTCCCCATTTCCACCTTCCCCGTGCCCATCATTACCCCATAGCCACCGGTATCCACTAGTGCCATACCAAGCAACTCAACAAGCCGGGTGGAAATGAAATTGTGGGTTGCCCCACTATCTATCAAAACCACCACCTCGTGGTCAGCTATCACCCCTTTTACTTTCATAGTGTGACTCGAAGTGAATCCCACTACAGAGTTTAGGGAGACTTCTGCCACATCCAGGTGCAACTTCTCCTCCTCCTCCACTTCTGACCTGCTCCCACCTTCCTCTTCGTCTTCCTCGTCTTCGCAAACAAGGAGAACCTGAAGAGTCCGGTCCTTGCACCTATGTCCCGGCATGTACTTCTCGTCACATCTAAAGCACAATCCCTTGGCCCTCTTCTCCTGCATCTCCTTATCAGTAAGCTTTTTAAAGTTTCCCCCAGGCCCTCCTCCTCCTGTCCTCTCTTTTGGTACTTCTCGTGTACCCCCCGGTGCAGCTCCCTTGGAAGCTAAAAATGTGGTCGTCATCCGGTGGGATCCCCCAGAACTGCTGCCTCGATTCCCCCTCTCTAGATGCTTCTGGTCCTCGACCAACTGTGCCAACTCCATGGCCTCCCCCAGGTCGTGTGGTCTCATCACTCTAACGGCTGCTCTGATTTCTGGTTTGAGCCCCTTCATGAAGTTCCCCTCAAGCACGGTATCAGAAAGACGATCCAACCTGCTAGCTAGGTACTCAAACCGGTCCCGGAACTCTGCTACTGTCCCCTCCTGTGTCAGCGCAAAGAACTGCTCGTAGAAATCCCCTCCGCTGCTGGTTCGGAAACGTTCTAGTAGGCAATCCTTGAACTCCCTCCAGTTTCGGATAGGTCGCCTCATGTCCCGCCACTGGTACCATGCCAGTGCCTTCCCTTCCAAACACAGTCCTGCCGCTGTCAGTTTCTCCTCCTCTGTCAACCCGTTGACTGCAAAATACCGTTCCACCTTGTAAATCCAGCCATGGCCATCTTCCCCCTCAAAGATGGGCATCTTCAACTTCCTCACCTTCGGATCCCTTCCGTTACCCCGGTACTCTCCATAACCTCCCATGCCTCGAAGATGAGGTGTTCCCCAAGTATCCCGGTCCTCCCTCCCACGTTGGTATCCGGTTCCATCGTCATAATCCCCTCTTCCCCTTTCAGAATCAGCACCTCGACGCTGAAATTCAGCACCTCGACGCTGATATTCTCCTCTTCTTTCACCAAAATCTGCACTTCCTTCATATTCTCCCCTCCGGCCTTCAAAATCCATACCTTGACGCTGAAAATCAGCACCTCGACGCTGAAAATCAGCACCTCGACGCTGAAAATCAGCACCTCGACGGTCATTCCCCAAGCTCATCTCCTCTCTAGAAAGTGGCTCTAGAGGTGGCATGTCGTCTCCCTCAAGGATCTCCACAGCCGGAATCCTCCTCCCCCGAGGCGGGTTCGGATTTCCTTCTACGCCATGGTCGCCGACAGTCTCTCTTGCATCCGATGCCGTCGGATTAGCCTTCATCTCAAGTAATTTCTTCATCATCTCTTCCATGGCCGTGAATTTCCCCTCCAACCTTTCGTTGTTGGTGGTGATTTGATTTTGAAATTCAAAAAATTTTTCTTCCAAATCGGTTTTCAATTGACCGATCTCGCCTTCCAAGACGTCCACCTTCTTTCCGGCCATTGCTCTCCTCACGGATCTCCCAAAATCTTCTTCCGGACAAGATAAACTTGCTGAAATTTCAGAATTTCAGCCGCCGGTGGTCCCAAATCGATGCTCTGATACCAATTTGATAGGAAACACTTGGATTTCCAAGTGTTTCTCACCAAGATCAAGTAAATCCAATGAAAAAAACTGCTGTCCACAGCAGAAAAAACAGCCCAAATACAAGAAAAATCTGAGAAGAAAGCGTGGGAAAACGATGCAAACACTTTTATTTCGATAACGGATGAAAAGCACTTGCAAGATACAACTTTCCTTCGATTCGAGAGGAAGGAAAAACTCTCCAAAAGATCTCCGGCGAAGCCAAGAGCCCAAGACACCAAAACCTAGATCTCCAAACAATTCAAATTCAAGATGCCTCCCTAATTCCCCCCCAACTCCTAATTATACAAAATTAATCATAAAGGACAATCATAAACTTCCTAAAACAGCCTTTTACTTTCAAAAATTCCCTCCTAAACTTCACGGCTCACGGCTCTGCCGTTTCCGCCCGTTCGGCGGCTGTTCGCGTGCGTCTCGCGTAGACGCGGACCGGTCCCTGCTGGACCGGTCCAACCGGCCCATCCTGGGCCGGTCTAACAGATGACCGAAGCATTGTTTTAGTTTTATTTAGAAATTTTAAAGTCATGCTATGATTCTAATCGACGGACTTGGATCAATTGTAGAAAAATTTATTGCTTGCATTTATTCATCATTTCATCGTACCTGAAATCCTGGTTAATCTTTGTGGTCATAATGCCAAACTGAATGCATTGGTAATTTCCAACAAGTGAGACTTTTTGGGTGATTAGACATGATGAAGGAAATTGACCGCACTTTTAAGAGCTAAGGTTTAACTAGTTGAGATGCCATGTTGAACATGGAGTAGTGTGTGCTCCTATTTATGAGATACGTTTTATGTTTTAGTTTGAGCGGTTAACAAGGCTGGAATTAATCGTAGTTCTTATATAGCCTGCTTGCTATGTAGTTTTGTAAAACTCTGCATGTGGTACTGCGTGCAGTGTTTGATGCTGCTTTCAGCTTTATTTTGTAATTAGTGGATATATGTGTTTCATAAACCTTTTTTTAAGGAACCTTGTTATGACATTTCTTTTGTAAAGTATTATCCCTTCATTTGCACAACATTTATGCAAATTCTGTCTTCTCATATTTAATTTTATTGTTTTAGTCTATTTATTGTTGTACCTTTTTTTATTATCTTTTTATATTTATCTTCAAAACTCTTTACTGAATTGAATGTTAACATTGATGAGCATGCCTTTTCAGTGGGTAATCTTCCAGCTGATCAGGCAAATGAAAAATTGGTTTCTGCATATCGTTTGGAGGAGAGGAGAAACACAGAGAAATTACTACTCCGTTATTTCAGTATTTGTTACAGATCCGAGGTTTCTCTCTCATGTGCTATGTTACATTCTTAAGCAATTCTATTAGGTGGAAGAAAATATTGTAACCATCAACTCTAGTTGATGGGTTTTCAACTTCCAATATATATTATTGATGGTTGGGTAAATGTTTTGTTTTAAACATGATTCATGATTAGAGGTGGGGCATTAAATGTGCTTGGTCAAATTAAGGTTTCGTTTGGGACTGTTTTCTCGTTGCTTTTTAAAGTAATTTTTTAGTAAAAAATAAAATTATTGTACTAAAAAACTGCTTTAAGAAGCAGTAAGGAAGCTGTCTCAAATGAAGCTTAAGTGGTCCATAAAGCACTTCCTTATCCTTTCCTAGTCCGATAAGCAGGTCAGTTCTTTTGGCCTGAGCATCGGCTTTGCTTAACTTATATGCACATAAACCATCTGTATGCGGTCTAGCTAAATGAAGCTTCATTGCCCGTAATCAAGCCTAAATGAACCAAACCAATTTCTAGATTCTGGTCTGAATGTGTTGCTAAAACCCAGTTAAAGGTTGGATCATGTCAATTAGGCTGTGGTACTGGTCTTTGGGCTATTTTCCATGTTTACGCATGACTAACAAGCATTGTTAAATTTCCTTCAAGAAGACTACGCTGCTAAAATTACTCTTCATGCAGGTGCAAGCAAAAGTTATTTTGGTGGAAGCGGAATATATTCAGAAAGGAATAGTTGACGTGGTTAAAAAGCATGCTATCAGAAAACTCGTTATGGGGGCATCACCAGATAGGTAAGCTATACTGTTCTTTCAGGCAGATATGGTTTTACTTTTCTCCAGATGAAACATCCTTTCCTGATAAATCATTGTGGAAGTTATTCTAGTAATGTAGAATAAAAATAGAGTATGGTAAATATTATTAGGTAACATGATAGCAGGAGGTCAGCGCAGTTCCTATCTGCACATTATTATCACTATGGTTCTCCATGTGCTTCCTGCATCTCTGATGCTTGATTGCCGGTTGACACTAAAAACAGGTGCTTCAAGGTTAAAAGCGTATTCAGTAAGGCTATATATATTACAAAGAGTGCTCCTTTCTGTGAAATATGGTTTGTCCACAAAGGAAAATTTGTTTGGGTGAGAGAGGCTATTGATTTGAATGAAACTTTATCAAGTGAAACAATTAAGATAAAGTCATCACAGAATCAAAGCACTGTTCCCATGCGTGATACAAAATATGATAGATCTGCTTCATTTAGCACGAAGGAGCTGGAAAATCATGGTGAGGGGAGCTTGTCCCAATTTTATAGTGCTGGAGAGACTGATTTGTTGGCTGATTCTGATATTTCTCCAAGCGTTTTTTCCGTTGATTCAGAGAACAAGTCATTAGTTGCTAGCAAAACAACTTTGTTTACTTCACGGTGTGAAAAGACATCCCCAACAAAAGCAAACCCCAAGGTACATTTTTTATCATCTTATGCTGTCCTAGAGGTTATATAAAATTGCCTAGTGATATTTACTCTGATTTCAACATTTAGGGAGATCCAGAGCTGGAAAATTTTAGTAGAAATCTCAAAGAAATAATTGCTGAAACTGAAAACGCTGAGAAAGATGTCTATGCAGATTTAAGCAAGCGCAAGGAAATTGAATGCGCAGTTACGAAAACTTTGAGCATGGTAGGAAAGTTTTTTTTTTATTAGTTCTCACATTTATTTGATCTCTTGCTTTCTAATAAATACTTTCTTTTGTAAAAATCTGTCATTTTAAAATGTAGGATTTAGGATAAGTAATGTAGGATTTCTTCATTGCTGTCAATTCTGTGTTCAACAGCTTCTGATTAATATTTTTGTTTCTCCAAACATTCTTATATTTGTCTAGTACAATATGTTACTGTCTGCAAAGAACTATTAAACCCAAACTTCATATTCTACTTTAAAATTTAAACTTCTTCCGAATCACTCTTGCTAATATTTATTAGTTGCTGATCAAGTTCTTGTTTTTGTCACAAGGTCAAGTCATCTGAAGCTTCTCAGTTGCGGGAAGTTAAGATCAGAGAAGAGCTTGAAGAGCTCATAGTAGTTACCAAGTTGAAGCAGAACGAGCTAGTGAACCAAATAGAAAAAAGCATGAAAGAACTTCAAAGTACAATGGAAAATGTAGCTATCCTTGATGTTCGTGTTCGTGAAATGTTTCATCGTAAAGATAAGGCAACTGTTGAATTGGATTCAACCATGTCTTCTATAGCAGCGCTTAAGCTTGAAAATCAGAAAATCCAACATCAGAGAGACGAGTATGTTCAGCAGATTGAAAGGTTGAGATGCAACCATCGCAGAAAATCCAAAATATGCAATAAGTTTATTGGCTTAGGAAGCGATTCTCTTGATTTCAAGGAGTTTCCACTATCAGACTTGCAAACTGCAACCTTTGGTTTCTCAGATGCCTTTATGATAGGACAGGGAGGACTGGGATGTGTATATAAGGGGGAAATGTTGAACAGAAGTGTGGCAATAAAGAAGTTTCATCATCATAGTATTCAAGGCCAACGAGAGTTCCAACAGGAGGTCTCTCTCTCTCTCTCTCTCTCTCTCTCTCTCTGTGTGTGCTTAGTTGATGGATAGATGGAATCTCGTTGAGCTTCCATACTTCATGTATTTGCGGCTGATGTTTTGTGGTGATCTTTGAGCTAAATAAATATTTCATAAAATTCTCCTATATAAAGGAAACTTTTCTCAGTCCTGTTTTATACTTTTTGTCAAAAGCATTTATGTTATCATATTTTGTAGGAAAAGTAATCATTTTTTATTTTTATTTTGAAACAGGTTTTTGTACTCAGCAAATTGAGACACCCTAATCTTGTGACTCTTATTGGAGCATGCCCTGAAGCCTTGTCCCTCGTCTATGAGTACCTTCCAAATGGGAACCTCCATGATCGCCTCATCTGCAAAACCATGTCGCCTCCATTAGCTTGGATGACCCGAGTTCGTATTATAGCTGAAATCTCCTGTGCGCTCCTTTTCCTGCATTCATCAAAACCTGAAAAGGTTGTTCATGGTGACCTTAAGCCTATGAACATCTTTCTTGATTCGAATTTAAGCTGCAGGATCAGCGGCTTTGGCTTTTGTGAACTGTTGCTAGATCAGGTTGCAGCAGGGTACCCCTTGCTCCGCCAAACCTCAGTGCCTAAAAATCCCTGTTCTGAGTTTCCATATAGTGATCCAGAATATCAAAGAACTGGCATTCTGACATCAAAATCAGATGTCTATTCGTTCGGCATCATTGTGCTTCAGTTGCTTACTGGAAGGCCCCCGCTGGGGCTGGCAACTGAGGTGAGAAGGGCTGTTTTATCCCATCGGTTGTCAGATTTATTGGATTTAACTGCTGGGGAGTGGCCTATAAACGTGTCTGAAAGGCTTGCAGAATTTGGTTTGAAGTGTACTGAACTATGCGGACGCAAACGACCAGAGCTGACACCTGCAGTTGTGAGGGAGTTAGAGCTACTGCACTCAAAGCGGGAGAGGACTGTGCCGACCTCCTTCGTGTGCCCAATTTTCCAGGTGATTAGAAATCTTCATGATATATGTTATAACTAAATGATTATATATCAGGAAAAAGACAAAAATTGTCCACCGACTATTTTTGAAGGACAGAAACAGTTCCAAACAATATAAATGTCTCAAATTTGTCCTCGAATTCTTTTTAATAGGGACCAAAATAATCCTATCTTTCAAATTGGAAGTTAAAATTAACAAAAGAAAACTTTTTGGATCAGTGGAGAACTCACATAGCATGCAGAACTCTTAGGGTATTAGGGATTTTTTTTATTACATTTATCCTAGCCTGAGATGGAGAGGTGAGCACAAGATAAGAAGGAGCAAGTTGTTATGCTGGCGGCCCAGGAGTGGCCGGCTGAACCGGTTCAACCGGGAGCCCCAATGGGGATTTTTGTTGGACCGGTTCACATTTATAGCAGGTGGCCCAAAGCTTTGGGCGGAACGGGGGGGTAGGGGGAAGCCCCAGTGGGGCCCATGACTTAATTAATGAGTGTTCAGGAAGGAAAATTTGAATTAGGGGATGTTTAGGGATTTTGTAAACTTCCTTTGGCTTTAATTAGTCTCAGGGAGGCTAGGGTTTGGTTATCTAGAGATTGATTGAAATTTTGAGATTTAGGTTTTGTTTGGTGTGGGCTCTAGGCTTGTTAGAGATTTGGAGAGTATTTCTTCCTCTTGAATTGAAGAAATTTCTATCTTGCTTTGTTTTTCTTGTTTTTGGATTGAATCAAAGTATTTCTCGTGTTTCTCCTCCAATGTACTATATTTCCTGTATGGTTTTTGCTGATTTCTCTTCGAAATCAGCCTTTTTCTTGCTGTTTTTGCCAACTCCTGCTAGGTTTGCTTGCGAACTCAAGTATTTCCCCTTTGGGTTACTTGCGAACTCAAGTACTTCCTATCACAATTGTAGCTTCCTTTTAATCAGTGATGAGTGGGACTATGGTGCAAGGTCAGAGAAGGACGAACAGTGACGCTACCTCTCTTAGAAGCTGCACACACCAAACTATTGCACATGTTCTTGTGCTCGACAAAATTTTTCCAACCAAGAGAGAGGTAGATGAGGGACAAAGAATCCCCCCTAACAATGACGAAGAAGAGTGAAGATTCCTCCTAAGCAGTGATGAATAAGAGTTGACGAAGTCGCCGCCTGATTAGTGATGGCTATGGTACGACGGGAGAAAGGGAGTAGAGAGGCTGGTCCAAACTAGTTGCGGGCTCCGAAAATTCGTGCCCCGACTTTTCGTCTTTCAGGAGAGTTTTAATAAATTAAGTTCCAAGGTAAATTTTCAGGAGGCTGATTGGGGTTGAAATAAGACACTACCCATAAATTTCGCCGTCATTTTATGAGGACTTTATGATCTGAGTTTTGTTTTCCAATTGGTGCAAGCCCCTATAATTAATTACCCCTCCCAGTAACGAGAGAGAACTTTCGACTAAAAATAGGGGTGTCAATATTTGACACGACACGAAAACTCGACCCGAGCATGACCCATAAATTTCGGGTTAGACTGGGTTCGGGTTACAGAATTCGACCCATTTGAAAAATGTGTCAGGCTCGAGTTGACCTGATGGGTTGTTGGCTCAACCCGAAAACCTGTTTAAAATGTCTACTCGGCTGCCCGTGGCCCTAGCCTACCCGCCCCCTGCCCGGCTGCCCGGGGAGCTGCCCGACCCTGCTAGCCCCTTACCCTCAGTCAGCTGCCCGCGCGTGCCCTCAGTCAGCTGCCCGCCCGAGGCTGCCTAAGCGTCTGCTGCAGCTACCCGCGCTTCAGCGCACCTGCCCGCGCACCCACGCTCCAGCGCGCCCGTGCACCCGCCCGCGCACTCGCCGCACCAGCCAACCCGCGTCCACGTCCGCGCTGGTCTCCTTTTCGAGTCAGGTCGGGTTAATCTGGCAACCCGCAGAGTCGAGTCTGGGTTCGAATTTTTGACCCATTTACCTACTCGGGTCGGGTCCGAGTTCAAATTTCTGACCCGTTTGAACCCGAACACGAACACAAAATTGACACTCCTAACTGAGTAGTCGTCAAGCAAATATCTAAATACGTAGTATCTGGTATATAGTAATAACATGAGTTAGTATTTGGAAATTTGATATTTAAAATTGGAAATTTCACCATCTTGTACTTAAAAAATGATGATGATCAAGATTTCATGGTTCCTGGTCTATCGTGGAAGGAGAATGATGGTGGGGGGAATTATGATGATCAATATCCTATTGTTTTATCGTCCTGGACCATCATGGTTTCTGATCTACTTAGTCAGAGGAGGTAGTCGACCTAACCTGACAGAAGGATCTTTGTCGGCAGTCATGGGTTGTTTCGTCAAAGGGTACCTTGTAGACTTGGGGTGTATATTTATTTTAAGGGGCAAACTTGAATCCACTTTAGATAACCGAGAGCTTGCCCTATGATTATATCTTATTCATTCTTATCTCAATGATTTGAAGCCATTGGGGAGCATACGGGCTCTGACCATAACCGTAATTTAGTGGTGCCATTTTGGTCACAAAATCATCCGATTTAGAGTCTTGGTCATAATCATTTGTCTGCAGTGCCATTTGGCTGCGAAATCCCACGATGTGGTGTTATTTGACGACGAAACCACCTGTTAGAGGACACATGTTACGTTCTTACTGGCGAGAGACTATTTAAGAATGAATCCTAGTGATATTCTCAACCAAACATTGGCTATTTGTGAGATGAATTAATTTTTAAATTGTCCACCTAAACAAACTATTGCGGAGGTTGGATGTATTTTGCTTTAAGTATTTGATGGTTTATTCTAATTTTAAATATTTTTTTACTTTGGATGATTTTTTTTTTTGAAATTTTGGATTTTTATGGGTATTTGGGAGGTTGTTTTGAATATTTGGGGTATCCACTGGTTGAGATTTTCGTCCAACACAGTTATCATCGGGGTTATTATGAGCGATTTCATTTTATTGGTTGAAATCTTGTTGGCTCTGTCGACTTGTCGACAGAGGCTCAGATTAGTTGTCAGCTTTGTGACTTTATTAGTAAATTTCTTGTATTATAGACCTTGAAATTCTAATATTAATGTATAAAACAAATATCTCCGTCAATATCGCGACCGTATAGTTGTTTGATAGTTCGAGAAGTATCAACTCCTATCTACCCACATAGAAGGATCGGGATCGAACATAGGTTTATTTCTTGACCAATGCAGCATCTTCAAACGTCACATGTGTGCATACTACACGCTCGCCAGAGCCCATATGGGTCTATGCCTTTGCATGTATGTTGTATGATGCACTTGTATAATAATTGTATGTATGCAGTGTAGCTGGTGATCATGATATATTTGTGTGTTATATATTTATGTGAAACATATGTGCATTGGTTTGCTTATGCATTTAGATACTATGACATGCTCGAATGACGTGTATGTATTTTGCATGATATGTTGATATACATTATAGTGGCTTAATGCACGATCACAATATATGATGTATTTGCATGACTTGTGTGTATAATACACATATACATTGTTTGTTTTGCTTGCGTGACACATTTGCATGATAATTCAGTACTTGCATGATGTAATTTCATAATCTATATTGCATATTGCAACGTATATCTTATATGTAGCAATGTATGTGTATCTAGTACATTATATGTTAGGAGAGGATGCCTGCACCATGTCCACTTGTCCTTGACTACATGCAGTTATGATGTGTTTGTGTCACATACTTGCATGGTGCATTTTGTATGTTGCAGCATGTATATGCATAATGCATTTTGCATGATGAATGACGTATTTGTATAATTCACCCTGTATATTGCAAATGTGTGCATGTTATGAATGTGTTAGCATGTGTTTCGATGTGTGAGGGTATTTTATAATGATCGGTTGTGTACATGTCAGACACTGGCAAGTGCGCAAGGTTTTATTTAGAAGTTTGTAGACATCTTTTATCTGCTTGCATAGATGTTGCGGATCTGGTGGCGTGGCACTGCACTGCAGGTCATTTGTCGCTTTATGCAAGTAGACTGTCATGCACTAACGAGTCTCCTATCATTATGCGCAGTGCTTGCATTTATCGCAAACTCATTGCTTTTGCCTGCAGGCGAATCAATGTGTTCATTTGTCTATTGATATAGATGGTCGGGTGAGCTACATTCTCCGTTAATCTATTTGTGCACGTCAATTGGCAAACAGTTATGTTCTTTGTGTACTGACTTTCGATGCTCACGGGGAATCAATATGCATGTTTGCAAGTTGATTGATGTATTCATAAAAATTCCTTCATTGCTTGTTTGCAAAAGGTGATTTTCAGTACTTTTAGTAGACCGACATGTTCGCTTGCATGTTGATCATGTATGTAAGTTTCCAATAATGAGTCACCTACTCGTTCGTTGATTTTTATTTCGATGACAATGATTACTAGCTAGCATTTGCATTTTCAGTGCATTTGTGCATTTATTAGTTCTAGGTTCAATTCCCTGCTCATTCGTTGATTTTTGCATTTGAGTTGGCATAATAGCTCTTTTGATATTGATTGAAGTATTGTGTTGTTGATTGCATGTTATTACACATCTCATTTAATTATTGCTTATATGATTCATTTTCATTTTGCAATTTACAGATCTTATTTTAAATTACAGGTCATGTTCCCTGTCATTACAAGTTTGGTTCCCTTGGTGATTGTTCA
Source organism: Dendrobium huoshanense (assembly GCA_016618105.1). NCBI lineage: Eukaryota > Viridiplantae > Streptophyta > Magnoliopsida > Asparagales > Orchidaceae > Dendrobium > Dendrobium huoshanense. The sequence goes on from CM028358.1 coordinate 1,635,592, forward strand.
AGTCCTCTGTATCTTGTATAAGTTCCCTGTTTATTAAAAAAAATTCTGTCAGCCTCCCGGCATCTCCCCTGTTTAGGGAAAATTCTAGGAGTTGGGCCTTCCTGACAAGCTAGAGAAAAGTGTGTCCGATAAGTGTTGGGTGACATCGCGACCATAGTCTTCGATCCCACTACGCCAGAGAAAAGATATGTATGGGTCTTTACGCGTACCTGTTTGAAATGCACGGTTATTTCCCTACCGACATTGAGGCTTGCACAAGTACTTAAATTTTACCCTGCCACGCTAGAGAAAATCATGTACGGGGCCTGCCAGTCTCGCTGCAAGCACCTCATCGGGTTCACTCCCATCACGCTAGAGAAAAACATTTATGAGTGATTTTTTGGGGCGCCACGAGCACTGAAAATGGGGTTTGAAATATTATGGCCTACGAGCGAGTTAATGGAGATGTCGAGGGCACAAGGAAATGAAATAAAAAGAAAAAGAAAAAGAAAAAAGCACAAAATTCATTCCCCTCGCTCTTCCCTTTTAATAATAATAATAATAATATAGTTAATGAAAAAAATAAATAACATTTGATATGTCATCAAAAAATTATCTTGATCGGGCACGAATCTCGAGGCAAAATCAAGCCGGAAACTTCAAAAATTAAATTCGGAATCACCTGAACTCCGATTTCATCAAACTTACAGTCAAACTGAGTGTCTCAAAAACACGAATCCAACGACACCAAATTCGACTCAATCCAAGCCCAAATGAGCCCAAATCAAGGACCCGAAGCGCTATTAGAAGCTTCGTACCACTATTTGAGTTACCAAACGGTTTCCAAATATGACGATATTATAGTCGAATCGAGCGGCTCAACGAGACGAATCCAACAAGCCCAAGATCACTGAATTACAAAATCATTAAGGCCTCCAAATGCCTAATGAACGGTCCATGATCAAGGGATTCAATATCGGCCATCCATCCAACCACTCCTCATTCACCCTTGATCTCTCACCTATTTACGGGTCATGCCACTCCATAAATCTATAAATAGACCCCTCATTTCTCTTGAAAAGCGACCCAAACAAGAAGAGAATAAGAGAAGAGAAGGAAGAGAGAAGGAAGAGAAGGAAGAAACTCCTCCTCGACCACCGTCGGAGTTTTGCCGGACCACCACTGGAGTTTCGCCGGACCACCACGGGAGTCTTGCCGGTCCATCGATGGAGCTTCGTCGGACCACCACCAGAGGCCCTCACCTTCGTCGGACCACCGCCGAAGGTCCTCACATTTGCTGGATCATCCCCTGAAGCCCTCACCTTTATCAGACCACCGTCAGAGGCCTTCACCTTCGCCAGACCTCCACCTGAGGCCCTCGCCTTTGTCAGATCATCACTTAAGGACCAGAGTTCTGCCACACCATCATCTGATGCCCGAAGTTCTGTCAGACCATCACCTGACACCCGGATTTTTATCGTATAATTGTTACTTATAATTTGATCGCCCTCGGAGGCGAGTTAGCCCATTGTAATCGACTCAAATTCTAGTGGAATCATTTTCAACTGGGCTAGGCGCCGTGGTTTTTCCCATGTCAAGGGTTTTCCACGTAAAAAATATTGTGTTATCTATGTGTCAGCTGGATATCCATGCAAAGCTAAGATGTGTAATTAAAACTCTATCGCCGCGTATATTCTAGCTCGCAACAGTTTGGCGCCGTCTGTGGGAAACGTCAATCCCACTATCTTAAGATACCCCTTCAATGGCCAACAGGCGTAGCCATCACATTTTGGGAGCCTCCCGCTCCAATTCACATCAATCCCAGGATCAATCTCTGAATCAGGGACGCCAGACATCTACCCCTTTTTACCCCGGTGGTCGAAACCCTGCTGGAGAAGGGACTTCAGGACCATCCCTGGAAGATCGTATCAGAAAGATGGAGGAATCTCAGAATGATATCCTTCAACTCTTACGAGAGACTCGAGGACCGGCACTAACACCCCAAGAAGATATTCTTCTTCCTCGAGACCCGCCAGGATTCGAAGATGTTCTTCATGTCGAGGTTCCCCTTCCTCCGCCAAGGATGCGCCCTCCAACACATCCAAAGAATGAGCTTGCTGACACGGCAAGCTCTACCCATCCTTCGCATACAGGCCGTCGGAATCACATTCCTCCGGACGTCCCCGAGGACTTAGACCAACAGCACATCACTGAACTCTCCCGTAATACCCTACAACATGAATTACAGAGGCTAGTTCGAGAGGAGTTCTCCACAGGAGATATAAGACAATCTCTTCGTCAACGAGACTTTTAGGAGTCATCACCATTCACAGAAGCTGTCCTCCGACACCCCATTCCTGCAGGATTCAAACTCCCGAGTATTGATTCTTACGATGGAACTTCATACTCCTACGAGCATATCGATCATTACCGCACCATTATGCATATCCAGCGGGCTCCGGATGCGCTCCTATGCCAAGTTTTTCCTGCCACCCTTAAAGGGCAAGCCCGGACGTGGTTCTATTCACTGCCCGCCCGGTCAATTCCACTATTTGTTAAGTTGGCCAAATTATTCGTCAAACAATTTGTCATCAACCGAAGAATGGTTAAAGACCCCCATCTTTCGGGGATATGTCAAAATGAGGGTGAATCTCTCAAAGAATACTTTCAAAGATTTTCCACGGAAGCCCGACAAATTCCAGGGGTAGACCCAGAGTTACTTAGAGGTGTATTCCTCGGAGACTTCGTCCTGACCCATTCTACTTAGCACTCATGCGAGATACGGTTCATTCATATGTGGACCTAATACATCGAGTAGATGCCCAAATTTCTGCCGACGAAGCCATTAATGCTCACAGGAAATAATTTGAGCAAACAATTGGGAAGCGTAAAAATCCACTAGGAATGGAGAACTCATCCTCGCAACGGAAGAAGCAAGGAAACTACAATCTTCCTTCTCGACCCTCACTGCCGCGACAAAACCCTCGCCAAGAAAAGGAGTACACACCACTTAATACATCCCGAACAAATGTATTGATGTCCATCCAGGATCAGGAGAGCATAAAGTGGCCACACCATTTGAAGCCCAACGTCGGAAATTAAGAGCAATATTGCCATTTCCACCGCAACCGTGGGCACACTACTGAAGCATGCAGGCAGCTCAAGAAAGAAATTGAGAGACTGATCCGACAAGGATATCTCCGATAGTTCATCAAGAATCCACCAGCTCGAGATGAGGTTGGTCCGGCTGGGGGGCAGAATCAACAACAAAGGCAGTTGGCAAATAATCGCCAAATAATGGAAAAATCGAAACCATCGCCAGGGGCCCTTCAGCGCCTTGTCGAGTTTTAATTGCGGAGAGCAACGAGCCACCAACAAAGAAGCTTCATACCGATCACTCTATCACCTTCGAGGAGTCCGATCTAGAAGGGATAAAGACCCCTCATCAAGATCCACTGGTAATTAGCGCGGGAATCGGTAACCCGTGCTATAATGTTAAAATGATCTTGGTTGATAATGGGAGTTCAGTAGATGTCCTATTCTACTCCACTTTTCTTAACATGGGCTTACAAAGAGAGAAACTTCAACCTGCTGCCGGTCCATTATACGGGTTTGACAATCAACCTGTACGGGTAGAAGGAACCATCAGTTTCCCGGTCGTACTTGGAGAATTCCCCGGACAAGTTGAGCATTCTATCCAATTCATTGTAATGAAATCAGAATCCGCCTACAATGCGATCTTTGGAAGGCCACTCCAAACAATATTTAAGGCTATTGCTTCAATTTCCCATTTAAAGTTGAAGTTTCCTTCCCCAGTAGGGATTGGAACAGTACGTGGAGATCAACAAGTAGCACAATCCTGCTATCTTAGGCAAGCTCAACCACACTCATCAATCACTCTAAGCATCGAGAATTTTGATCTCCGGAATGAAGATATCCCTCAAAAGGCCTCTCATGTAGAAGATCTTACTTGTGTCTTTCTATCAGATGAGCACCCTTCAAGACAATACAGATCGGATCACTTCTCTCAAATGAAGAGGAGTACGTAGACTTTCTACGTACAAAGCAAGATGTATTTGCATGGAGTCCGGCTGATATATCTTGATTCTTGAATCAATCCTGAAGTAATCATGCACTCCCTCAAGATTAACCCGACATACAAACCGGTGATCCAAAAGAAGCGAAACTTTGCACCCGACCGCCAACTGGCAATTGAAAAGGAGGTTGATAAGCTTTTAAATGCAAGATTTATAAGGGAAGTACACTAACCCGCTTGATTGGCAAACATCGTTATGGTTCGAAAGACAAGCGGAGCTTGGAGAATGTGCGTAGACTATACTGGTTTCAACAAAGCCTGCCCCAAGGACAGTTTTTCGCTTCCCTGTATTGACCAGTTGGTTGATGTCACCTCCGGACATCAGATGCTAAGCTTCATGGATGCTTACTCCGGATACAATTAAATACAAATGGATCCTGCTGATGAGGAGGCGATAGCTTTTCAAACATATAAGGGGCTATACTGTTATCTAGTAATGTCATTCGAGCTCAAGAACGCGGGGGCAACATACCAACGCCTAATGAATAAGGTTTTTAAAAATCTTATCGTGCGCACTATGGAAGTATATGTGGATGATATGCTAGTTAAAAGCCTCAAGAAATCATAGCATATCTCTGACTTGGAACAATTCTTCTGCCTCCTTCGATCTTATAATATGCGTCTGAACCCCTCCAAATGTGCATTTGGAGTGGCCTCAGGAAAATTTCTGGGGTTCATGGTTACCCACTGAGGGATTGAGACCAACCCGAAAAAGATCAAGGCCCTAAGAGACATGCTACCCCCGAGAAATATCAAGGAAGCCAGAGATTAAACGGAAGGATTACGACACTCTCTCGTTTCCTGGCTCGCTCAGGAGACAAATATCTATCCTTCTTCAAAGTCCTAAAATGTGCTCGTAGCTTAGGATTTCAGTGGACTGACGAATGCCAAGAGGCTTTCGAGCAACTCCGAGCTTATCTAGCCTGATCGCCACTGCTCTCGAAGCCAGTTCCTGGGGAATTTTTGTATATGTATATGACTGTCTCATCTCAAGCTATAAGCTCGGTCTTAGTCCGAGTAGTTGATACTGTTCAACGCTCAGTCTATTACATTAGCAAGATACTTTCAGAGACAGAAACACGCTACCTATTAGTAGATAAAACAGCCTTGGCGTTAGTCTTCTCAAGCACACTCGATCGGGGTCTATACAAACCTACCTTTGAAAAGTATTCTCCAAAAGCCCGAGGCATCTGGAAGATTGATCAAATGGTCAGTGGAGCTTGGAGAATTTGATATCCAGTTGCTACCTAAACTTGACATCAAGTCACAAGTGCTTACCAATTTTGTGGTCGAATGTACTAACCATACCTCCAATGAATCGCTAGATGCGTCTCATTCCTCTTCGTGCTGGACCTTATATGCCGATGGAGCTTCTGGGAGTTCTGGTGCCGGCGCTAAGATCTTGTTAATCTCCCATAGAAAGCTACACTCGAATATGGTCGCCGGATTGAGGCTGACAATTGATTGCGAAGTGCAGGACTTGGTGGTTCACGCCGATTCCCAACTGATCGCTTCTCAGATGGAGAGAGAATTTGATGCCCACCATCCATTATTGGCCTAATATTGTCATATAGATAAATTCTTGTTGGCCTAAATAACGAAGCATCAGATCATTCATATCCTTCGGGAGCAGAACGTAAAGGCAGACACTCTCTCCAAGCTAGCCACTTCTAGGACAAGAGATGTTTTTAGAAGAAAGTATATTGAGGAGATCCACTTTCCGAGTGTTCAAGGCCCATGGGTGATTCAATCAATAGATGAATCAAAAGAAACTTCTTGGATCGACCCCATTCTCACTTTCCTACAAGAGGGTGTTCTTCCAGAAGACCCGACGGTGGCAATACGACTTCAGAGGTAGGCAACAAACTTCACTATTATTAATGAAGAGTTATACTAACGATCATTCACTGGGCCATGCTTCAAATGTCTTTCTCCTTTGGAGGCAAATTATGCACTCCGAGAAATACATTCAAACATTTGCGGGGAACATCTGGGCGGAAGGGCGCTAGCCCAAAAGGTCCTGAGACAGGGATTTTACTGGCCAACGATGAAGCAAGACGCACTAGAACTCGTGCTAAAATGTTACAGTTGTCAGTTACATTCCAACCTCACCCATCTACATGTCATAGAGATCTTAACATTACAGAGTCCCTGACCCTTCGCTCAATGGGGGATTGACATAGTAGGACACTTTCCTATAGCCACGGGTCAACGAAAGTTCATCATCTTGGCTGTAGACTATTTCACAAAGTGGGTAAAAGCAGAATTTCTAACAAAAATCACTGAAGCAAATGCCAAACAATTTCTATGGAAGAACATAATATGTCGTTTTGGCATTTCTGCGAAAGTTATCACCGATAATGGAACGCAGTTCACTGAAAAGGTCTTCACAACATATTGTCAAGATCTCCATATTCAGTTAGTACACATGGTTGTGGCCCATCCTCAGACTAACAGACAAACGAAGGTCACAAATCAAACTATTTTGAAGGGATTGAAGACACGGCTGGAGAAGGCTGGGAGGCAATGGGTTGATGAGCTCCCAAATATCTTCTGGGATTATTGTACCACCGCAAGAACTCCAACAGGAGAAATTTAGTACAATCTCTGCTTTGGCACAGAAGCTATTATTCTCGTTGATATTGGAGTCCCAAGTCATAGAGTTCAAATTTTTTACTTCAACAACAACGAAGAAAAACTCAGGTACAACTTAGACCTTCCAGAAATAAGAGACGATGCGGTGCTCAAGGTTGCTGCATATCATCAGAGAGTTGCCCATCACTATAACCGAAGGATGAAACCACGTCGTATATCGATTGAAGATCTAGTTTTGCACAGCATTGAGGCAGTAGGAAAAGGTTCTCAACGAAATAAACTCTCCCCCCTCTGGGAGGGTCCATACTTAGTAGCAGCTGTGGTGAAGCTGGGGACTTTCAAATTGAAGGATGCTGAAGGAAAGATGCTTCCCCGGACTTGGAATGTAGACAATATCCGCAATTACTATTAGTCGAATATAGTAGTGCTACTTGTTTTAAGTATTATATGTCTCCAATATTATGTCTTCAGTGTTGTATGTCTTCAGTACTAAACGTTGTTGTTGTTGTTTGTGATAACTTCTTCATCTCTAAGTTATATCATGGATGTACGTATTTGTTTAATATAGAAAAACTATGTTCCTTCATAGAATTATATTATTATATTGACGGATTCACACATGCTGTGAACTTCAATCTTGAAATCTTTGATTCGAGCAACACAGAATAATTATTGTAGCTCAATCACTGGATGATTAATCCTCGAGGGATTCGATCTGATCTCTTTCACACATGTTAAAAAGTATTAAATAATGCTTGAATCGACAACCTCAGATAGGTCAAACACCCTAGGTGGGTGTCACTTAATTTTTATATCCTTGATTTGAGGCATACGCGCTCTTTGTTGCACCTCAATCACTGGATGATCAGTCCCAGGGGGATTCGATCCGATCTCTTCTACACAGGGAAAACTCTAGCAAATAACCTCGGATAGGTCGCACATCCTTGGTGAATTCTTTCGACCTCTTCCACACAGGTTAGAGTCATCGAACAACGCTCTGACATATAACCTCAGATAGGTCATACATCCTTATAGATTCTCCTAACCTCCTCCACACAAGTTAGAATGCATTAACTAAAAGCCTTAAACAAGTCAAGTACCCTAAACCAGCATAAATAAAATTCAATCAGGATGAATAAGGGCACTGAAAAGTTTACTAGTCAAACAAAAATATCAACAATTTTCTATTAAATCATAGAAGATTACATATATGAATAGAATCATCTAATACATTACAATCGCTAAGAAAGATAAAGCGGTACAGATAGCAGAAAATAAAAAACTACTCAATATCTACAATCTCATCATCCACATCAATAGCAAAGGCCTTCTGCAGCTCGCTCTCAACTTCATTGCCATCCAAGTCTGGAGGAAAGTCATCTGAAGCCTGGCTAGGGGTCTCCCCTTCGACTTGAACTCTAGTCTTCCACTGCATCTGGCGAACTCCCTTAAAAAAGCCCTGGATGAATCCATCATCAATACACTGCTTCTCTAAGGCCTTCACTTCTATATCATAGATATGATCTCGAGCCTCCTGAACGTGATCCTGGATGTTGGTCTTGAAAGCTATGGACTTCTTGAAATCTTCAATAACTCTTGAAGGTCCTGAACCAGACAAAACAGACTCCTTTTTAGCTATAAGAGTCTGGGACCTCTTATCCTTTGCCTCAAGCAACGCTATCTTCTCTTCGGAGGCCTTTTAATCCTTCAAAAGTTGGGTGATTGTCGCTTGTGCCTCCACTAGATCAATTTGATGTCGATCTGTCTGCCGATTTTGAAGAGATAAGGAGTGCATTGTGTTGGACAACTCAGTCCTGCTCTTGCTCAACTCCCCTTCAAGCACCTTTACCTCCTTGGTCTTCTTATCGTACTTTTGCTTGAATTCTCCTTAAAGATATTTTATCTTCACAAATTCACTGTTTCATTCATTCAAAGCGTCGATGAGCTCGATTCTAAGGTGCGAAAACTGAAATAAAAAAATGCGTTAGAATCCACCATAGCAGAAAAAGAGAAAAAGTATTAGGAAGATATTACTCACCACATCGCCAGTTTTGCGGCGTCCAATACATTTATGGTTCAAGACATCCTCAGGGATGTGAAACTTGGATGGGGAAGAGTCAGGTAGAGCTTTATCGGTATTGACCGCATTCCCCTCCAACCTCCTCTTCTTCAAAATCTGAGGGGTCTTCATCTCTAGCCGGTCTTTTAGGAGCCACCTTTGAAGTTGAGGCAGGGGGCTCGAGAACCTTAGAAGTTGGCTTCAACATCATTACATCGGACCTTCAGCGTGGAAAGACAACCCAACCTTGAACAAGAACTCTTCCTCGGTATATCTATTCATATGACGAACCTCGAATAGAAGATGTTCGATGTCAGGAATCTTGAGGATCCTCATTATGTCCTCTTCCCCGACATGCAGAGGGGCTGACAGATCATTCATCTTCCCCCACTTCTCCATCAGGCCCCAATTATTTTTCACGAAGAAAAATGCATTGGCCCAGTTCTTTGAAGGATCACAGGTACGCACATCCAACCATTTGGATCTGAATGTTACACGCCCATACGTGTCACTAGTAAGACGACCCGTCCGTGAAGGTGCTCAGGCATCAGAACAACTCCTCAATCTCTGAAGAGCGCAATCAATCCCACAGTCACTGACATCGCTCTGTATGAAAATTGGGATAGGTTCACCCCATATCGCCGTAAATTTTTGATCAACTCAGCAGGAGGTGGAAAACGTAACCCCGCTTGCAAGCGAGTCTCAGAGACAGTCAAGTACCCGGGAGGAGGAATGCTAGCCCGATCGGACCTCTTAGGGAAAATCATCACCGCATCATTTGGGAAATGAAAATTCTTGCGGAAAAGAATCAGGAAGTCACTCATAACAGTTGACGCTGTCTCATCTACCCTCACAAGATCTCTCGATGGAAGACGATCACCCGACATTTCTCCTACTCAAGGGTATTTAAGGAAGAAGAGGGGATCTTCGGACTTCCTTGCAAAGAGATAGACCTTGGAGGACCACCAAGGGAAAGCCACAATTATAAGAATAAAGGAAGAAGGGGGATCTCTGAACTTTCTTGCAAAGAGAGGGGTCTTGGAGGACCAAGGGAAAGCCTTAATTATAAGAATAGAGGGAGAATGGGGATCTCCGGACTTCCTTGCAAAGAGAGGAGCCTTGAAGGACCAAGAGAAAGTCACAATTATAAGAATAGAGGGAGAAGGGAGGTGTGAATTTTTCATACCCCAGGGGAGGGGGGGTATTTATAGGTTTGAAGAGAAAGTTAGGGGAGTTAAAAAAAAAACCTCCTCTCTTGTAAAAATATTTTGGACGATTTTAATCAAACAGCCTAATGGGCGGTTTTCAAAACCGCCTAAGGCGGTACGAAAAAAAATTTAAAAATCAAAATCGCGTGCGGCGCTCGTCTGTGCGGTGCGGACGCTACCGCAGGCAGCGGTGGCGGGCGGCGGCCGGCCGGTTCGACCGCCTACGCGTGTCCGGGCCCGATTTTCGGCCCAGACGATCCGAATTCAACATTTTTGGGATCCCGGACACATTTTTCGATGTTCCAGACTCAATTTTGATACTTTTGGAACTTAACGGGGCCTCTATAATCAAATTTTGGCAACATTATAATTTTTGGAATACAATTTTTTACGATTCGGCTATCGTAAAAAATCGGAACAAGTATTTTCAGACTTATGGAGCTTTGACGTTCAAAAATAGGGGGGCAACTGATATGTCATCAAAAAATTATCTTGATCAGGCACGAATCTCGATGCGATGCAAAATCAATCCGGAAACTTCAAAAATTAAATTCGAGATCACCTGAACTCCGATTTCAGGAAACTTACATTCAAACTGAGCGTCTCAGAAACACAAACCCAACGACACCAAATTCGACTCAATCCAAGCCCAAATCAAGGACCCGAAGTGTTGTTAGAAGCTTCGTACCACTATTTGATTTACCAAACAGTTTCCAAATATGACGAGCTTATGTTCAAATCGAGCAACTCAACGAGACAAATCCAACAAGCCCAACATCACTGAATTATGAAATCATTAAGGCCTCCAAATGCCTTATGAACGGTCCATGATCAAGGGATTCAATATCGGCCGTCTATCCAACCACTCCCCATTTACCCTTGATCTCTCACATATTTACGGGCCATGCCACTCTAGAAATCTATAAATAGACCCCTCATTTTTCTTGAAAAGGGACACAAGCAAGAAGAGAAGGAAGAAAAGGAAGAAGCTCCTCCTCGACCAGTGCCGGAGTCTCGCCGGACCACCGCCGGAGGCCTTCACCTTCGCCGGACCATCCCCTGAGGGCCTCACCTTTGCCAGACCACCGTCAGAGGCCTTCACCTTCGCCAGACCTCCACCTAAGGCGCTCGACTTTGTCAGATCATCACCTAAGGCCCGGAGTTCTGCCACACCATCATCTGAGACTCGAAGTTCTGTCAGACCATCACTTGACACCCGAATTTCTATCGTACAATTGTTACTTGTAATTTGATCGCCCTCTTAGACGAGTCAGCCCATTGTAACCGACTCATATTCTAGTGAAATCATTTTCAACTGGGCTAGGCCCCGTGGTTTTTCCCATTTCAAGGGTTTTCCACGTAAAAAATATTGTGTTCTCTGTGTGTGAACTGGATATCCGTGCAAAGCTAAGACGTGTAATTAAAACTCTATCGCCGCATATATTCTAGCCCGCAACAACAGTAACTGATGATAATGATAATAAAAAAGAAATAAAAAAAAATAAAGGAAAATGGGTTAACTTGGATAAATGCGGCTATTATAAATCTGTGAGGATTTGTGTGAGTGGCATGCTTTGATAGGGGTGGCTGCTTTGATGGGGGTTGAAGCAGGGTATCGGGTAGAGGTTCGGTCACAATAGTCTTCGAATAGGTCAGTCGATTGTGAGGGGCTCGACTTATAGAGAGAAGAGGGAGACAGCATGCTGGTTGGAGGAAGTTGGTTTGAGGCTTGGAGCTAGCAACTGGATCAGCAGGGTCTTTGCAGGATTTGACAGGGACGTACGGCTTTGAGTATGCTGGGAGGTGGAGATCGGAGTTGAGGTGTTCAATGGGAACGAAGAGAAAACCGCAAGCTTCATTTCCATGGCATTTTAACGATGGGAACGAGCAGTGGCTGAGAGGCGAGATTCAGGCAGAAATTCCGGTAGGAGATGCGAGGAATTTCGGGGATCTCTTCAACAGAATGAGATAATTAATTATGATTTGAGCTAATTTTAATTTTTTTTATTTTTTTAATCTTTTAATGAATGTAATAATAATAATATTTAGAAAATTAGATTTAGTAAAAATTTCAAGAAAAATTTTTTAAAAAATATTCATATTTTTAACACAATTAACTTTAATTTCCATTGGTTTGGATGACAAAATCATTTGAGTCACTATTTAAAAAGTTGGGGAACTAAATTGAGAGTTTTATCTTGTCCGTGATCATTATGGTACTTTATGGACAGTCAGTGTTCATTTTAGTAATTTTCTCATTATATATCACTGTTGTAATCCTAGACTGAAATTAAGGCTACGTTTGGGACAACTTTTTTTAATTTTTGTAGTAAAAAAATGCTTTTAGAAGTAGTAAAAAAGTCGTCCCAAACGAAACCTAAGTAAGAATATTAGTTTTACACCATGTATGCGGTATCAAACTTGCATTCTTTTTAGGAACCTGAGAAGTTTACATCTTGAGTGCTTCTATTTTTTCCGATGACCGGAAGAAGTTAACTTGCTTAAATCAAAGCCTATATGGTTTGCTAATAATGAGCATTCTATACGTTAACAAATGCAATATTCTGAGCTTTATATGTTGTGATGTGTGTTGCACTGCAGGAAATTATGTATGACCCGGTGGCGGCGGCGGATGGATTCACTTATGAGAGGACTGCCATTGTAGAATGGCTCGACAATGGTCGTGCGACCTCACCTATGACTAATTTAGAACTTGAAAACTTAAATCTTTTTCCCAATCATGCTTTGAAACTTGCCATCCAGGATTGGCTATGCCAGGCTTTTCAGGATTGAATACTGGTACCAGGATTGATCATGCACATATTTGTATACATGTATATTCATGGAAGGAGAAAGCAATGGCTTTATCAGCTATTGTTTTCACACACATCTATAGTAGTAACAATATAGCTTTGTTAAACTTTTGCACCCAGATTATGATGCCTCATTTACTTACCAATCTGTTAATTTTTTTTTGCCAAATATCATCTATTTTTATAATGGCTTTACCATATTCACCCTCTTTGAGTGGCCTAGCTGCCATTGTTAAGAGGTTAGGAGGATTGAAACGGTTGCAGGTGGCCAAGTATATGCAGGTGAAGCTGAGCTTGAGGGTAGCTCCTTGCTGATGACGGTCAGAATAGAAGGAATTTGTTATACAAAATTTTATGAAGAATTGTTTATCTCTATTCTTTTTTTCTTTCTTTTTTTTCTTGTAAATGAACCTCTTGTTGAAGGTTAGTGGAATCTAGTTCTTTTAAATATACATTTCGCATTGAAGGTTACTTTATGTTATGATGTTATGGATTCAAATAAAGGCTGGAATATGTTGAGGTAAATAAGTATAATGTTTTATTAGTTCTCAGTATAAATTCTGTGTGTAAAGTATTTAAATTATGTGGAATATTATTTGCAATATCCTATGAGGTTATGGTTTCGTTTGGGAAGGCTTTCTTATAGCTTCTTAAATCAGTTTCTCAGTATAAAAATTTAAATTATTATACTAAAAAGCTCATTTAAGCAGTAAGAAAGCCGTTCCAAATGAAGCCTATGACTTTGTTTGGGATGACATTCTTATTATTTCTTAAAGTAGTTTTTTTACGGCTTTTTATGTCATGATAAATATGTTATTTTTCACCATTTTGTTGGCATTCAAATTTTTAAGTATTTAAATCTCTACCACTTACAATCATATTGCCCAAGTTGTGATGAGAGCTTCAACTAATTCAAGATCATAAATAATGACAATGGAAAGGAGAAAAACATAGAAGATATTAAGAGTTATGAGATTTTACTTCAATTAATTTTTTTAAGGAGAAAGGAGGGAGGATCTAATATACCAAATTAAAAATTTATAATTATAAAAGTTTATTATCACATGCCTCTTGAAGCTAGCAAGTTTGAAAAAAAATCTAAATTGTGATTATTTAAATTAACAAGTGCTGCTGGGCTTATAATAGTGATTAACTTTATGATGATGTAGACATTATAGATTCAAATGATAAAAATATTTTTTTATTTGGTGCATATATGTATGGATGAATTTATCTATAAGACTGGAATATACCTCTACTTCTGAATAAGAATTCGAATTTATGGAATATTCTGCTGGAAATTATGGAAAGTAATCAACTACTAGTTTATATTACTCAAAATGTTGTGCATTTAGTTGATTGTTTTAGTTTAGGTTTTGTTTGGGACAACTTTGTGGGCTCCGAAAATTTCATTTAAGTGTGATCCCGGCCTCTCCGCGCCATCGGCCTATTTTATTTTTATTTTTAATGATGACGCCGTAGAGTTTTAACGAGATTAGATTTCGAGTGAATTTTTAAAATGCAGACTGGGTTTTAGATATGACACTTCCTAGAGATTTGCCCTCATTTTGTGAGGACTTTTTGATTTGATTTCTGGTTTCCTATAGGCGCAAGTCCCTATAGTTAATTACCTCTCCCGATAACATGAAAGAACTTTTGATTAAGGCTAGTCGTTAAGTAGGGATGCAAGCGAACCAAACGTTTGAGGAGCTACTCGTTGTTCGGTTCGATTAAAGCTTGTTTGTGATCATTTAATTATCTAAACAAACAAACTTGAACAATATTTTAAATACTCGATTCTTAAATAAAAAAAACTTGAACATTAATGTGTTCGGTTCATTTATGTCCGCGAACAATATCATTTGAAGTTCGTGAACAAGCTCGACATTAAGCTCGATAAGAAGCTCGATAAAAAACTCGATTCGTGTTCGATTTTGAATTCATGAATAAGCTCAATAAAAATAATTAATATTTGACTATATAATTAATAAATATAAATTATCATTGCTTTTGTTACATAGACAATTGATTTTATTATAAATGTGTTTGTTCATAGATATGTTCATGAACGTGTTTGTTTGATAGTTAGAAAAAAATTGTTAAATATGTTCGCGAATAAGCTCCATAAGTACTAAACGAATGAATATGAACTGAACATGAACCGAACATGAATACTCACTAATTTAAATGAACCAAACATGAATACAAACAATAAAGCTCGAACAAACATGAACCAAACTTGAACAAGCTGATATTAAATGAACACAAACATGAACACTCACATACTCGGCTCGGCTCGGTTTGTTTGCAGCCCTATCGTTAAGGAGGTCATATAGATTATAAATTCGGTGTATAATAACAATAATTTTAGGGTTTAAATTTGATCTTATAATTTGGATTTTGAAGTTTGGAATTTAGAGTTTATCAATATAGACTTAAAACTGGTGGTGGGGGGAATGAAGATGAGCCCGATCAAGATCCCATGGTTCTGTCGTCTTGGGCTGTCATGATCCCTAGTCTACTTAGTTAGAGGAGGCAGTCGATCCAACCTGACAGAATGTACCTTATCGGCAGCCATGAGTTGCTTCGTCCAAGAATACCTTGTAGACCTAGGTTTGTATTTATCTAAGGGGATATATCTGAATCCACCTTAGCTGATAGAGGCTTTATGCCTATCAGATATACCCTATGATTCACAACTCAAGGGTTTGAAGCCTTTAGGGAACAAACAAGCTTTGGCCGTGATCGTAATATAATGGTGCCATTTTGCGGCAAAATCACCCGATCAGAGGGCACGTGCCACGTCCCTGCTGGCAAGAGACTATTTGAGAATGAATTGTATTGATACACCTGACACGCATTCGCTCTTTGTGAGCTAAGGTTAATTTCAAATTTATCATCCTAAACAAACGGTTGCGGGAAGTGGGTGTGTTTTAGTTTTAAGTTTTTAGGTGATAGATTTTGTTTCAGGAATTTGAGCTTTTGTTTGATTTAAGATTTGACCCCTCATGTTGAGATTTTCTGCTAATGCGGCCATCATTGGGGTGACATTAAGGTCACTTGTATTTTTGTAGGATTTGGGGAGGCATTTTATATTTCAAGTCATGTCGACTCCAGTCCATTTGAGGAGGAGGGTGAAACTTGAATATTAGACCCGTGCAACATTCTTGAATCATTGGATTTGAAACTTATATATGACAATCAGAGCACATGCGGGTTATAGTATTTGATCATGCGCAGCATTCTCGAATATTTGTGTTTGTAACTTTAATATGTCTGTCGGAACACATGTAGGGTGTATTTAGTTTAAGGGATCATATTTAATACATAAGGAGTATTTTAAAATATTTAAATATGATCCATTACGCAAATGATTTCATTTAGAAAAAAATGTCTGAGATTTTATTTAAGGGCCTACGAACGCCTTCTATCTGCTTGCACACATATTGTGGATCCGGTGGCGTATAAGCGTATTAGATTTCACTTTTCACTATAAGCATCTTTATCCTTTGAATCTTGAGCCTTTATATTTATGCTCATGCTATTATATGTTCTTATCATTGTGGTGAAAATAATATAATAAAACTCATTTATTTTTCTTCATGAGCAAGCACATTTCTTTCCTTGCATCTATATTTCTAGTTCACCCATATGTATCAATTACATCGTTAAGAAGCACCCAGAGCGACTCTAATTTAGTTTCTTTTCTACAAGCTCTTATTTGGCATATCCATTAACAAGTATAAACTAAGTAATGGAGCTTGATTTGACACATCATTAATTTTTTATAATGATGCATGATATTTTAATCATCAGAGCTGAGCCCCTTCCCCTTGAGGCTAGTCATTATTGCAACAACATGATTACTAATAATTCAATTACTTTTGATCTCTCCACTTGCTCTATAATTCTTCAAATGCTCATTTTCATCCAAGATGTGTATATAATGCGTTAAATACATCATGATTCTCTTATGTATGTTAGTCGACAAGTTACTACAATTACTTACGCCTCAATCAATATTCATCGAGGGCTAGTATTCTTGTCTATAAGACTACTATGAATGTTATACATAAGATGTCATCATTTGTAGGTGACATACATGCTAAAGATTTTGCACTTCTAACACACATCCTTGTGTTCATTACAATCATTTCAAATTAACTAATTGCAAGGTCAAGATGAATGTTATGAACTCGCTTGTCATTGTTCATATACAAGCTATGTTATTAGTGGAAAGTGTCATATTAGTGTTATTTATTATTATTATTATTATTAAATTAATTATTTTGCTCGAGAATGTTCTCCACTTTTTTAAAAATTTTTTAAGTCTCAAATATTTGGGAAAATTTTGGTAGCCTCCTGGCGTCCCCTCCCCGGCACCGGGAGGTAAGGAGTGGCTCGACTCGACTGGAGTGAATCAACGGCGAGTAGATTGGGTCTTCGGAAACTTTGATTGACGAAGATTGGCTGCTGATCGAATGGTTGCCGATGATTGGATGCATATCATAGTTGATTGCCAATGCTCGATTGAAGATCCCTTTCTTTCTTTCTTTCTTTTTAATTGATTAAATGAACTTTAATTCAAATTAAATTTTCATTTAGTTTTTCTCCAATCTTTCAAAAATTTAATTAAGTCCTTAATTTTTTAGAAAATTTCGGCAGCCTCTGGCGCTCCCTCTCCGGCGCCGGGAGGTAAGAAGTGGCTTGACTCGACCGGAGTGAATCAACGACAAAGAAATTTGATCTTCAAAAGCTTTGATTGGCGATTATCGGTTGCCGAAGATTGTCAAAGATTGCATTTAAAAATTTTTTCTAAGTCATAGATTTTTGAGAAAATTTCGGCAGTCTCCTGGCGTCCCCTCCCCGGCACCGGGAGGTAAGGAGGGCATTTGCCCTTTTCAAGTCCGCTCGGCCGGACCAAATCGACAACCAAGGTCTTCGGGATGCTGTCTGGTCCCGGAATTAGTCTTCAAAAGCTCCAATTGTTGATTGTTGATTGTATTGGCTGCCAACGATGCTTAATTGATGATCCACTCATCTCTATTTTTTATTTATCATTATACATATAATATTATATTATATAATAATAATAATAATAATAATATTAAT
This sequence comes from Dendrobium huoshanense, assembly GCA_016618105.1. Taxonomy (NCBI): domain Eukaryota; kingdom Viridiplantae; phylum Streptophyta; class Magnoliopsida; order Asparagales; family Orchidaceae; genus Dendrobium; species Dendrobium huoshanense. The sequence continues at coordinate 1,653,454 of CM028358.1, forward strand.
AATATTAATAATAATATTAATAATATTAATAATATTATTAATATATATTATTATTATTATTATTATTATTATTATTATTATTATACCATGTATATAATATTACATATATATTATATACATAACATTCAATATATTATAACATATACATTATATATATAATATTATATACATATTATAATATATATGTGAAGGATAGAGGGAGGGAGGAAGAGACGGGCAGAGCCCGATCGGCTTGACGGTGTTGGGGGGTTGGTCGGCCGGAGGGGTTCGGAAGTCGGCAGCCGGCGACGCTGGTGCAGGCCGGCAGCGGACTGGCGGATGGCTTGTTCCATAGATGGCGTCGGGGCTAGGGCACAGTTTCGTTCGGCTGGAGTGGAGACAGCAAACCGACGAGGTCGGGTCGGCTTTGGGCTCGGAAAAGGAAGCACAGCCGGCGGTCGGTCTTTGGAGCCGATGGAGGCGGTAGTCACTGCGGCTAGGGCTTCCGGTGTGGACGAACGGGAGAGAGGTAAGTCGCCCAACTTCCTTTCCTGCGATTTTCTTCCGGTTCTGAGAGTTTCTGTGTGCGTTTCTCTGAATGGGAGGAACAATTATTAGGTCTGGTGACCGGGCGTAGCTCTACGTATGGTCACCACTGAGATTGCGCCACGTGCTCTTACTCTTTATTGCGGTCCAACGACTTGACCAGAACCGGAACCCAGGAATGCTATGTTAGCGTATTGCTAGGTATTACTCGGTATTTGCTCGGTATTGCTCCGTATTGCTCGGCAATAACGAGAAATACCGCTCTGGTTTTACTCCGTATTGCTCGGTATTTGTCTTCACATAATGGTATTTCTCGTTATTGCCAAGCAAAATCGATAAATACCGAGCAATACCTAGCAATATCAGGTTGTCATGGATTTAAAAAACGCACGTGCGATATACCCACTATTCGCCGGGTCGGGTCCGCGATTTTGTGCCTGCTACGTGGCGCGTTCTCATCGCTCGCAGAATGTAGCTCTACGTCCGGTCACCGGACCAAATAAAAGTTCGAATGGGAGAGGGTCTTCGATTTTATTGTGAGCGTGGGGAGTCGGTTTTGAACGATCTCACGATTGTGGGTGCTCCGGTCGGCTGGGTAGTTGGGGCCGACTGGTAGTTATAGGTCAACAAACTTATTTATTGATTTTTAAAACAAAATTTTATTAAAAAATTCAATAAAAAAGTCATCCTAAATAGATGAGGCTACTTTTTGCTACTCTTAAAATGACATTTTAGTAAAAATTTTTAATTTTTATACTAAAAAGTTATTTTAACTTAGACTTTGTTTGAGACTGCTTTTTTACTGCTTTATAAAACTATCTTTTAGTTAAAAAATCTCAAGAAAAATTAATAATCTAAAACTACCCCAAATAAGAAGAAAACAACAGACATTACAAAGAACAAAGGTTCATTTAAATATACATAATAATATTCCAGCTAAATGATTCATTTTACAATCATAATTTGCAAATTGCAACATCAGACCTGCTAAAGTGCATACTAATGCAAACAAAATAAGAATTAAAAAAAAAAAAAAGATGGATGTTCTTCCAAATAGAGAGCAACTGAGCAACCGACACAAATTTCTTAGAAAAGTGAAGGACGTAACCAACTGAGAAGCCCACCTAGAAAAATGGAGGAAAGATCACCGATCGCCGTGGATACTTTGGTCTTCCTTCCTTTCCATCAAACAACTGCAAGGACAATGGCAGTAGTAAGAACAAAAGCAAGCTAATATTCTTTTAAACATAATGAAATTTTTGGTATCAGAATATTCTGATACAATACAACTGTAAGGATGGCGTAATTCAGTGCTGAAATCAGTTGCTAAGGTTTCCTAATAACATAAAATAAATAACTAAATGTGGTTTATGGCCAAAGTAGGCTATGTTTTTTATTGAAAAGGAGTCCACTAAGGATTATATAATCAAACTTAGGCTTCGTTTGGAACGGCTTTCTTACTGCTGATTAAAACAGCCTTTTAGTATAAAAAATTTAATTTTTAAACTAGAAAGATGTTTTAAAAAGCAATAAAAAACTATACCAAATAAAGCCTATAACAAAACTGTTATCATAAATTAAAACAAGTACTTCACTGCAATCAATGGGAAATAATGACTCATAAAACAACCTCAAGTCATGGGGATAAGGCTAATGATGATGATTGATGACATCTGGATTTAACTAAAGCATTTAATTCATTCACAGGAGTGTAAAGAGGGTGGTTAACATAGTAAGCAATGTATGTCCCAAAAGTCCAGTAATAGGCACAGTTTGTGAATACGTTGGAGAGGTGTAAAGTAGCATGGATGAATCTATATGGACAAAGAAAGTCTCCATGATGCGTTTGGAGTAATGGAAGGACCAGTAATACATGGCATAAGTTTGAACAGGATGGACCACTCGCTTTTCCTCATAACCAAAATATTTATAAATTGGGAAGAAGTAAAAGATTGGATAGATGACTAGAGGGCCCAAGTATTCAAAAAAGCAGACTGTTCTATATGACACTTGTGGACCCAAATCCTTGAAAACAACTGTCAAACTTTTTGCATTTCCATCAGAATAATCTGAAAGGTTCTTCGCAGAACTGAGTACAACTGGTTTTCTGCGTTCTCCAGGCGGTAAAGGGAGGGTCAGACGCTGCCTAGCAGGATAAAGCTTTTTTACTGCATCACATGAGCGAATGCCATGTTAACCAATAAATTTGAGAAAATTTGTGCAATAACGATAAATGTGGAAACAAACGAGTAATTCATTCATAAAATTTCAAGGGGTTGTTTGATTTGTTGACATCTATTGTATGATGCTATACTACTAGGTGATATTAAATATTTGATTTGACAGTATCATTAAACAAAAAATTTCTAAATAATAGATCATAATTCGCTGACATTTTGATAGATGTTATCAAATAGTGCGCTCTAGCTATTAGGTAATCAAATGATAAAAAAAACACAAAGCAATATCATAGTCATCATTAATCAATCCTAAGTAGCAATACTTTTTAAGCAAAACCATACACAATAAACTAGGTAACAATAGAAATATGAATCAAATAGCCCCTTAACCAATTTTTGTTACCATGACGACTATATGAGAATTCCTTTTTCAAATGCAGTTTTCACAATGCATGCCTGGATGCTAAGCATGTTATGCTTGATCACAGTTTCGATAGTTAAAATGTTGATTCTATCAGGTTCAGATGCCAGGGTCTCTTCAAATACTCTATTACTTTTTGTCCTTTGGCTTAATGAATAAGGAAATAAAAATATAGATTCTCTGGTCCTATCTCTTTCAAATATCTCAAAAAAAAACTTACATGCATAATGAACAGAAGAATGTTCTTTTAAAATATATTTTGAGCGTGAATATAGTGGATTATTGCCATAGTCAACAAATAAAAACATTCCTGCATGCAAACGTTGTCCTTGAAGAACCAGAGAACAAAATATTATGCAAAAAGTTATCTGCATACTATGAAATGCCAAGCCAAAAATGCTTGAATAATTATATGATAATAGCATGGACTATCGGACAGCATCTAAGATGGGTGAACAACAGAAATATATGTGCAATGATAAATAAAATGAATATTTTCAGCATGGAAAAGGATAGTAGATTAATGATAAAAATAATTAAAATAAAATTATGACTGCTTTTTTTACATGATACTGTAAGAAGAATAGCACACAGAATAAGAAAAGCTTCAGTGTATATGGAAATGCTTCGTTAGAAACACTGAAAGCACCATAAATGCATAGAACATGCAGTAGCTTATGCATTCTTAAGAAATAACTTACATAACAGTAATGAGAACCCATTTCATTTGAAAACAAGAACTTAACATATGCCATAAGCATCACTTTTCTTGTTCAATATAGAGATGTTTTCATTATAGCATATTGTGATCACAGTTGGATCATCAAAAGATTGAAGGCTGCAATTAGTGTTCTATTATAAGTAGAAAAGAATAGTGCTAACAGATTTATACGCTATTCATCTGTTCAATATCCAATCGGATTGTAAATATGGTTTGTAATTCTATTTCAAATATTTACTTTGAGCAATGTTATCCCTTTTTGATTGATCATCTCCTTAAATAAAAGAAGAAAAAGAAAATGTACATGGTTCAAAATATTTTCACATCTCTCTTAAAAGTTGATTGAGAATAAACAAAAGTTGGTTGACATCATCTGGAATTGCTTTAAGACTGTTTTTGCGATAATAAAATCAACCAACAAAAAATAGTGGGCTGTGGTTAAAAAAATAACTTGTACAAAGTCCTAACGAGAAAAGTATAAATAGTCTCAAATGAAGCAAAGAGTGTTTAGTCACAGTTTGGACTGAAATTATTTCGTGCGGACACCGAACGTCGTCTAGAGACCAACCAAAATGTGTCACGTAACCCCTGCTCGGTACCGCCGCTCAGTGCCGCTCGGTACCCGGCTCGATATGTTGACGTATTCTTATTGGTCTCTATATGGTGAATTACATTCGGTGTCCGCCTAGAATAATCTCTCTAGTTCGCAACCCACTTCACCCGCAATGCTTCATAAATGTTTGACTTAATTTTCGCATTCTCGACTAACCAAATGCGGCCTAAAATCATACTTTTAAGCAATTAAGTCCTAATATTTCATTCCATATGTAAGTAATCATAGCCAAACAAACAAGAAGATATTCAAACAAATGAGAAGATTAAACAGACAAAGCCGGAAAATTTATCCACGAAATTTCGTTGATCGCAACGTACAAGAACCGAGAGACGTTACTCTTTAAAATGAGAAAGGTTAAGCACTTACTCCGCGAGTGAATCCCCCACTGCAGATCGCTTACGGTTGCCTGCAACCAAATAAAACAATATAAACCTCAGATTCGCTTGAGAAAATCTCCCCTACAGGATACAATGATCGTCTCCCCGAACATGACAAGAGAACCATCAACAAAGTTTCGCGGACCCAAAATCAGCAATTTACTAAGAAAATTAATAACAAGAACCCATCTTTCAGCACCAAAACAAACCAGGAAAATTTACATACATACCACTTTATTGAATGTTATTTACATATCTAATCCTCAAAATATTAATATTATATACCTATCACTTATATACAACTTTAATACATCTTCCAGCACAAAAAAAACTAGGTACATTTACATACATACCATTTTATTGAATGTTATTTACATATCTAACCCTCAAAATATTAATATTACATATCTATCACTTATATACAACTTTAATATCAAATATATCACTCCAATAATTCATTTCTAGCATTCATATAATCATATAAGCTTTAATATTTTATTCATTGCACCTAAATTTATTCTATTGGTGGTAGTTATGTAATATTAATGTTTTGAATGTTAAATATATAAATAGGATGATATAAAGTGTAAATTTCCCAAGAAACTATTTACAGAAGCCAACATACCGAAGCATCGAGCTCGATTCCACCCTAGACCTGTCAATTTCGGGTTACGGGTCGGGTTGACTAGAACCCGAAACTGACCCGGCAATATTCGGGTTCGGGTTGACCCGACCCGGTTTTACAAACGGGTCAATTTTCTGGATCCGAACCCGACCCGCTTCGGGTTCGGGTCAACCCGACCCGACCCGCATAGCCGCCTGTCCTTGCGCCTCGGGACGGAACACGGAAACGACGCCTGGCCTCGCCGCCTCGGGACGGAACGTGGATCTGCTCGTCTGCGAACGCCGAACTGGCCTGCCTCGGGAGTCGAACGGCGCGGAAATGGCCTGCCTCGGAGTCGGGACGCCTGGCCAGCTGGCCTCGCCGCCTCGGACAGCCGGACGGAAACGACGCCTGCGCGGAATTGGCTTGCCAGTTGGGCGGGGGCTGGCGTCGCCTGGCGACAGCGGGCAGCGCGGGGCTTGCGCCTGGCGGGCAGAGAGCTGGGCTGGCGGGCAGCGAGCGGGGCTAGCAGGCAGCGGGCAGCGCGGGGGCAGGAAAATTTGAATTTTTTTTAAAATAAACGGGTTTTCGGGTTGACCCGGCAACCCGTCGGGTCAACCCGAACCCGACCCATTTTTGCAAACGGGTCGGTTTTTCGGACCCGAACCCGACCCGTTTCGGGTTCGGGTCAACCCAAACCCGAAAATTCCGGGTCGGGTTCGGATCGGGTTTTCGGGTCGGGTCCAATATTGACAGGTCTATTCCACCCTTAATGATCTCTCTTCCGCTGCGAGAAACAACGGTGACCTTCATCTCGCCTGGATCTGAAGCAGAGGCTACCTCGTTCAACGAGAAATTATATTTTAAAATGGGTGTTATATAATAATTATTCAGATATGGAACTGTGGAGGATTAAGAGATCATTAATTATTCAGTGCTGTTCTCGCCGTGAATCTCCATATTTAATATAGATTTTAATGGCGATATGGCCTAAGCTTTCTTGATCGCAAATTGGAATGTTATGGCTAGCTAACACCAGCAGAATTAATTATATATTGTACTTCTCTCACAAATTCATATAATATGAAAAATAAAACTATTTTTTTTTTTTGGAAAATTTGGCCAAGCCCGTATATTAAACAAAATTGAAGGTTACATGTAATAAAGAAATGCTAAGGCCTTAGAGAAAAGGCTGGCTTACAGAAGCCCAAAAAAGAAGAAGATTACATACTTCAACTGTAATACAAAAATGAACAGGGAATAGCAAAAAATAGTCCAGCAGCTCAACAAATCGGAAGCAGCCTCGCCTAGACTCAGAATTGTCGAACTAGTCGTGATCCGCCTGGCTTCTTCTCAGAAAATACTCCAACCAAAGGGCCAAAAAGAGCTCCCATGCCCAAAGAACCTGGACTCAGGAATAATAGAAACAGTAAAGCAGATCAATCATATTCCTGGTTGCCCTTAGTCGCCCAAGGACCGTTCAAGGGAATGTGTGGGGAGCTTCATCATTGTCCAGGAGGGCATATATGCAAATTCACGAGGCGGCAGCAAAGGCAACAAAAATGCTCGAATAATCAACCTACAGTCTGTCCACAAAATCCATCGTGTTTCTCCATTTCACAATCTTCTCAAACAAAGCTCTTTTAATGCATAAAAGTAAAGAATTATAGCATTGCGAATTGTTCCCAAAAATCCTATTATTCCTCTCTTTCCAAATATAATAAATCACAAAGGATAACACCAATTTATAGAAGTTGATCACCTAAGAATTCCCATTATATTTCCCATTTAACCAATCAAACACCTGCAATATATTTGGCCTAAGCAGAAAATTGTTCATCCCAGTAAAAAAGCTTGTCAGGATAGAAAATGAGTAAGAGCATTCAATGAATAAATGAGAAACCGTTTCGTCATAATTGTTGCAAAGACAGCATATGCTCGGGACATGTATATTCCTAATATGAAGAGCATCTGCAGTTTTGAGACCCCCAAATTGATGCAGTAAGTGCCGGTTTTTATTTTTATTTTCTGCAATCCAAAATGATGGCTTTCTCGCTTTGGTTGGTGAAACCGCAGAGGCGGTAATGATGGCTTCAGCTCCAGCCATGGTTATTATCCATATTTTGTTCATTTGGGGAGTTTACATCACAGTTATCCGTGAAGGTAAGATCTTTCCTTATAATTTCTCTTTTCTTTGTCAAATTATATTTTTTTATTATTTTTTGTTGGTTTGGCAAATTAATGAAGTTCCTGCTCTGTTTTTTCTATGTTTTGTTTTTAGGTCTGTTTGGCAACAAGCAGGATTTATCTCAAGTAGGATTTATTAAATCCATAAATCCGGATTTAGCAAATCCGGAGGGTGTTTAATCCTGAAAACTATTTGACATGCCATATGGTAAACCATGTTAAATCCTGACAAACAAATTAAAAACTTTATTTTTTTTCCCCATTATTTCATGCACACTTGAGGGCATACTCTCACAATTGCATTTGTCAATATAGAGCTATGAATCTATGATACTGACTAAGAAGATCACGAACAAGAAAGTTTTTGGTCGTGTATGTGCATTCATATGCTTGTGTCGTAGGCGAGGATCAAACCCAAGACAATGACAATAACATCCAAAGTCCTTAGTCCTTATCAAATAGCACTCATAAGATATACAAGATGCACAATATATATAGAAGCTTTTTTCCTATGGATTGTAAACGGAAATTTTTTACTTTCTTTCTATATCAACATATATGTATATACATATATTATACAAAGATACCAAAGTTTAATCAAGACTGTTCATCTTAAAATGCATCCTTATATGTTGTTAGGAACTACAGTTTAGTACATTTTAATTCCATTTGGTTTTTAATTAATGGAATTCAATGTTTTACTGATGAAAGGCTTAGATAGTTTGGCACAACATTCGTTTGCAAGTTGATTGATGTGTTTATAAAAAATCCTTAAGTGCTTGTTTGCAAAAGATGATTTTCAGAACTTTTAGGAGACCGACATGTTCGCTTGCATGTTGATCATGTCTGTAAGTTTTCCACCACGAGTCCCCTGCTCGTTCGTTGATTTTTATTTGAATAACAACGATTGCTAGCTAGTGTTTGCATTTTCAGTGCAATCGTGCATTTATTAGTTCAAGGTTCAGTTCCTTGCTAATTCGTTGATTTTTGCATTTGAGTTGGCATGATAGCTCTTATGATATTGATTGAAGTACTTGTGTTGTTGATTGCATGTTATTACACTTCTCATTAATGATTGCTTATATGATTCATTTTCATTTTGCAAGTTACAGGTCTTATTTTAAATTAAAGGTCATGTTCCCTTTTTTTGCAAGTTTGGTTCCCCTGGTGATTGTTCAAGTCTCTTGTATCTTGTATAAGTTCCATGTTTATTAAAAAAAATCCGTCAGCCTCCCAGCATTTCTCCAATTTAGGGAAAATTTTAGAAGTTAGGCATTCCTTCCATGCTAGAGAAAAGCATGTCCGATAGGTGCCGGGTGACACCATGACCATAGTTTTCGATCCCACTACGCCAAAGAAAAGATGTGTATGGGTCTTTACGGGTACCTATTTGAAACGCACAGTTCTTTCCCTACCGAAATTGAGGCTCACATGGGTATTTAAATTTTACCCTGCCACGCTAGAGAAAATCCTGTACGGGGCCTGTCAGTCTCGCTGCAAGCACCGCATTGGGTTCACTCTCATCACACTAGAGAAAAACGTGTATAAGTGATTTTTCAGGGCGACGCGAGCCCTGAAAACGGGGTTTGAAACATTATGGCCTGCGAGCGAGTCAATGGAGGTGTCAAGGGCACAGGGAAATGAAATAAAAATAAAAATAAAAAGCATAAAATACATTCCCCTCGCTCTTCCCCCTTTTTTCTCCTTTTTATAGATAATAATACCTATTTGAAATGCTTCAATTTATGTTTGGGTTTCTCAGTTTGGGCTTGGTTGTCTTGAATTTAGTTGTCCCTTTTGATGAGCTGTTGTGTTCTTCTTCTAAATTCAGCTCATTATGATAAGCGGAATGCCTTTTCAGCTCATAAATTGGATGTCCTGGTTCTTCCACTCTCTGTTGGCCTTTTGGTTTCTCCCCCTGACTCCTGTTCCTGTGGCTGGTTGTTCTTGTTCCCGTAGCTGTCCGTTCCTGTCCCCCGCATGGTTCCTTCGGGTGTTGTTCCAAGCGCTGCCTTTTGGTCTTTTGGCTCCCCTTTTTTGGTTGGTTCGGTTGGAGGTGGTTGGGATTGTTTGGCTTCTTCTTTTCACACACACACACATATATATATATATATATATATATATATATATATATATATATATATATATATATATATATATATATATATATATATATATATATATATATATATATATATATATATATATATATTAGAGGTTTGTTATTTGGTGAGCAAAATTCTCTAAAAACCTGAGGGTTTCTTCTTGGGAAACTTGTTGTTGTTTAACAACTTTAGTTTGGAGAACACTTTGGGCTAAGTTGTGAACTACTCTTCAATTTAGTAGTGCTTATCATCTACAAACCGATGAACCACATCCATCCATGTACAATCAGTCAACGGACGGTTGTTCCATTTAACCAAGAACCTTTTGTGCTCTCCATATCTAGTTTGAATAGTCCTGATATCAAGAACATCTTCAAACTGATCATCCCTGCCTAGAACGAAATTGGAAACTGGTAAAATCTCAACTTCTACAGAATCATCTAAATTTCCTTCAGACAAAAAAGGTCAGAAACATTAAATACAGGAGAAGTTCCAACAGTGATAGGAAGATCCATGAGATAGGCATTCGTGCCCAATTTTCGCAGAATATGAAAAGGTCCAAATTTATTTCGGCTTACCTTGCCAAAAGTGCCAACAGGAAAAAGTTTACGATGAAAATAAGCCATAACCGAATCACCCTCTTTAAAATAAAATTACCTCTGGTGTTTTTCAGCAGCAAATTTGTATTTAATATTTGCCATACAGCGTTTTTCGAGGACTTGTTGTTTGATTAATTTAATATGATCAACAGTTTTTGTGGCTTCAACACTGATTTTGTTAGGCAAGGGTAAACAAGATCTATCCAAAAGGAGAGGAATTGGCTAACTATAAATAATTTCAAAAAGAGTTTTTTTCAGTGGATCGATTAATAGAATTGTTATAGGCAAACTCAACTTGGGGCAGGATCAAATCCCATTGGGAAGGTTTCTCACCTGCAAGACATCTAAGTAAATTCCCTAAACTTCAATTGACAACTTCAGTTTATGACCAAGTAAGATATGACATACTTCAAGGGGCATGATGTCACACACTACTTGATCTCTATAGGAGTTTCCAATTGAGAGGTTAACAGTGCAATGTTATGTGACAGGGACCTCTCCTCCTTTAAACCAGAATATCTTGTAGGGTTTAACAAGTGGTTTGGGTTTTAGCTTAAGTTTGTCTACCATCAGTTGTGATACAAAATTTTCTGAGCTACCACTATCAATCATAAGGGTACAGAATTTTCCTTCAACAGTGCAAGTGATTCGGAAGATATTTCGCCCAAGCCATTTGTCCCCGGTGTCAAATTTGGTAGTTAAGACCCTTGTTGTCATATCTTACTAAAACCCAAACCACTTGTTAAACCCTACAAAATATTCTCTATCAAAGAGTTGTTGAAACATTCTCATCAGGAGATGAGATTCTCCCACCATAAGGGAATTGATGCATGTAAATTTTAATTTCTTTTAGTTTTATTGTAATATAAATGCTATATTTATTTTTGTTTTTTATTTATGCTAGCCTACGATTGAAGGCAACCTATGATCATGAGAGGTGGTGCTTTGGACATGTTTTTACTTTGGGTGTGCTAGCTTCTTTGGTGTCTTGGCTCTTGGGCTGATTTGGGTTTCTCGATTTGGGCTTGGTCCAAGAAGAAACCCTCAAGCTTTTAGAGAACTTTGCTCACCAAACAACATTTAAATGCTTCAAAACATCTCATATATATAGGTGAAAAGAGGAAGCCAAACAGCCCCAACCACCTCCAGCTGAACCAACCAAAAAAGGGGAGCCAAAAGACCAACAGGCAGCGTCTGGAACAACACCTGAAGGGACCACACGGGGGACAGGAACGAACAACCACTAGAACAAAAACAGCTAGCCACGGGAACATGAGCCAAGGGGAGAAACTGAAAGGCCAACAGAGAGGGGAAGTGTCACGACCCGACCCGACTCGGGACGGATCCCGCTCGCACCGGGCCACGACAGGCCAAAAACGAACTAACCAGGATCTGGCTTTGAAATTTGCTTCAGAACTGATTCTTCCAAACAATTTAACTCAAAAACAAACACACAGAGCTACTATGAAACATCAAATGCAGCGGAACAAAGTATCTATTTTTTTGCTTCCTCTTTTCCTCAAAACAATCATTTACAACTACAGACCATGGCTCAGACAGAAAGAAACAGAGCAGAAGAGCCATGTCTGTACAAAAATCAAAAGTACAAAACAATACCAACAGATCAAACTCTGAACTCTAGTCCAAGACCTCCTTCCCTTTCCCAGAACCTAAAAACCACCAGAAAGCAAGGGTGAGCTCAACAGCTCAGCAAAGCGACAAACCTCCAATCAAAACTTTCAGAATCCAAAACCAATCACTTCAAACCAAATCTGTACAGAAACTAGAACAAAATCGAACAGATATCAAAATCATGCAGATCAGAACGAAACAGATCAAATCAGAACAGATACGGACATGTATCAAATTAGAATCAGACTTGCTTACAGAACAGATACGGAAATCAGAAGTCCTTTCAAATCAGATATCAGATATTTAATTAATAGCTAAATTCCCTGACACTGACATAATCTCTATGGATTCCGACCCCTTATGGCTCCCTTTGTGCTCACGGCACCAGACATATGTGCTTATAGCACCAGAACAGATTTCATCGGATCCGGAACAGAATTGATGTCAGATTTCATATTGAGCTCATTTCAGATTTTGATTTCCCAGACACTAACCGAATCTCTTAGGATCCGGGCCACTTATAACTCCCTTTTTATAGCATATACAGATAGCATATCAATTCAGAAGAAATTCGGACAAAATCAGAAATCATACGAAAATCGGGCAGCACAACGGCTGTATACGAAATTTACATAATTTTCCTGAAAAATCACAGAATACCAAATTTGCACATAATACAGATAACAACATTGCAAGACTTTAATTCTATTGCTCAGACAATTTTAGACTACACAGAAAAATACAGTCGACGAAAAACGCCGTCAAATCAAAACTACCCGGACAAAAATCTTCAGAAAATAATCAAAATGTGCACACTCGGCACGTCGACAACATACGGAAACTTACGCGGTAAAAATTGAACCAGACGGGAAATACGGACGAAAATCACGAACAAAAATCAATTCCGGACAGATAATACCGCCAAACACGACGGTTTTGAAAATTGAGAAAGGCGGATTGTGCCTTACCTTGCGTACACCAACTTCTTGAACTTCCACAATGGACGAAAACGGACGGAAGTCGCCCAAAAACCACTTTTCCTTCTTTTTCCTTTGTTTTTCTCTCTCCTAGGCTCTTCTCTCTCTTCAAAATATCTCATTTCTATATATATCCAAACTGATCGTCCCGGACGATCGCACTTCGTCCCGGGACGAAGTGGCTCTGGACAAATTTCGTCCAGACGAATTTACTTATCGTCCCATGACGACTGGGCTCTGGAAAATTTTCGTCCAGACGAACCCTTCAGCCAAACATGTTTTTCTGCACAACCTGTACCGATCGTCCCGGACGATCCAACTTCGTCCGGACGATCCTGGAAGAAAAATGGCCTTTACAGGAAGAACCAAGACATCCAAAAGAAGAAGCCAAACAACCCCAACCACCTCTAGCCGAACCAACTAGAAAAGGGGAGCCAAAAGACCAACAGGCAGCGCCTGGAACAGCACCCGAAGGGACCACACGGGGGACAGGAACAAACAACCACAGGAACAGGAACAGCCAGCAATGGAAATAAGACTAGGGGGAGAAACCGAAAGGCCAACAGAGAGGGGAAGAACCAGGACATCCATTTTATGAGCTTAAAAGGCATTCCACTTATCATAATGAGCTGAGTTTAGAAGAAGAACACAACAGCTCACCAAAAGGGACAGCTAAACCCGAGATAACCAAACCCAAATCAACCTAAGAGCCAAGGCACCAAAGAAGCTTGCACACCCAAAGTAAAACATGCCCAAAACACCACCTACTCATGATCATAGGTTACCTTCCATCATAAGGTAGCATAAATAAAAAATAAAAATAAATATAACATTCATATTATAATAAAACTAAAAGAAATTGAAATTTGCATGCATAAAGCTTCAGGCTCTTTCTCATGAAACAATAAATCAAAAGCTTCCATCTCTTTCATACATCCATAATCCATTTAGACTTCGTTTGTGACATCTTTTCAATTGCTTTATAAAACTATTTTTTAGGACGAAAATTTCTTGAAAATAAAAAAACTAAATAGTCTAAAGCTGCCCAAATGAAATCTTAGACTTCGTTCGGGACAACTTTTTTATTGCTTCTTAAAATAGAGTTTTAGTATAAAAATTTTAAGAAGTAATAAAAAAATCATCCCGAACGAAGCCTTAGTCAGACTGGAAGAAAACAACACAGACATTACAAAGAACAAAGGTTCTTTTAAATAGACATAACATCCCAGCAAAATGATTCATTTTACAATCATAATTTGCAATATCAGACCTGCTAAAATACATACTAATGCAAACAAAATAAGAATAAGAATAAAAATAAAAAGATGGACGTTCTTCCAAATAGAGAGCGACTGAGCAACTGACACAAATTTCTTAGAAAAGTGAAGGACATAACCAACCGAGAAGCCCACCTAGAAAAATGGAGGAAGTATCACCCATCGCCGTGGATACTTTGGTCTTCCTTCCTTTCCATCAAACAACTGCAAGGACAATGGCAGTAGTAAGAACAAAAGCAAGCTAATATTCTATTAACATAAAGAAATTTTTGGTATCAAAATATTCTGATACAATACAACTGTAGGGATGGCGTATTTCAGTGCTGAAATCAGTTGCTAAGCTTTCCTAGTAACATAAAATAAATAACTAAATGTGGCTTATGGCCAAAGTAGGCTATGTTCTTTTATTGAAAAGGAGTCCAACTTAGTCTTCGTTTCGACGGCTTTCTTACTGCTTCTTAGCAACTTTCAAGTATAAAAAATTTAATTTTTAAACTAGAAAACTGTTTTAAAAACCAATAAAAAAAGCCGTCCCAAACGAAGCCTTAAACAAAATTATTACCATAAATTAGAATAAGTACTTCACAGCAATCAATTGAATAATGATTCATAAAACAACCTCAAGTCATGGGGATAAGGCTAATGATGATGACATATGGATTTAACTAAAGCATATTAATTTGCTAATTTGAAGGACCAACAACAACATCAAGCCTTTGTCCCACTACGTAGGGTCGGCTACATGAATCCTTTTTCGCCATTGTGTCCCGTTAAAAGTCAAATTTTTATTTAAATCTAATAAAGAAAGATCATTTCTAATAATTTCTAACCAAGTCTTTTTAATTCTATCTCTACCTAAATCTAATACCCCAACTTTCCTAACCGGGTCATCAGGAGGCCTTCGTTTAATGTGACCAAACCATCTAAGACGACTCTCTCTAATTTGAAGGACCATAGTAGCAAAAATATAATTTGATAGGCCATAATAGTTTTGTTTAAGATTCAAGGAGAAAATTATAATTCAACTACAAAAAGCTATAGCACCTCACCTTCTTCAACCTGCGGTGTTTTCCCAAGGCCCAATTAGACATAATAACGAAAGCAGCTAAAAGAAACAAGTAACCAGCCACCGTTTGAGTAGCAATATTAAATCCAATCCACTGGTAGATCTCCGTAGTGTAGTTTGCACATGTGACGATGTTAAACAAGAAGCCACGAGGGATTTGATAACCTCCGCTGCCATCAGGACTTCTGAGATTCTTCAAAATAATATGGCAGTAAAAGTTTGAGACTTGGCAGAGTAAGCCAAAACCAAAACCAATCTTCCACTGCAATTCATTCACAGGAGTGTAAAGTGGGTGGTTAACATAGTAAGCAATGTATGTCCCAAAAGACCAGTAATAGGCACAGTTTCTGAACACGTTGGAGAGGGGCGAAGTAGCATGGCTGAATCTATGGACAAAGAAAGTCTCCATGATGCGTTTGAAGTAATGGAAGCACCAGTAATACATGGCATAAGTTTGAACAGGATGGACCACTCGCTTTTCCTCATAACCAAAATATTTATAAACTGGGAAGAAGTAAAAGATTGGATAGATGACTAGAGGGCCCAAGTATTCAAAAAAGAAGAGTGTTCTATATGACACTTGTGGACCCAAATCCTTGAAAATAATTGTCAAACTTTTTGCATTTCCATCAGAATAATCTGAAAGGTTCTTTGCAGAACTGAGTACAACTGGTTTTCTGCGTTCTCCGGGCGGTAAAGGGAGAGTAAGACGCTGCCTAGCAGGATACAGCTTTTTGACTGCAACACATGAGCGAATGCCATGTTAACCAAAAAATTTGAGAAGATTTGTGCAATAACGATAAATATGGAAACAAACATAAAATTTCAAGGGGTTGTTTGATTCGTTGACATCTATTTTATGATGCTATACTACTAGGTGATAATAACTATTTGATTTGACAGTATCATTAAACAAAAATTTCCTAAATGATAGATCATAATTCGCTGACATTTTGATAATTGTTATCAAATAGTGTATTCTAGCTATTAGGTAATTAAATGATAAAAAAAAAACACAGAAATATATGTGCAATGATAAATTAAATGAATATTTTCAGCATGGAAAAGGATAGTAGATCAATAATGAAAATAATTAGAATAAAATTGTGACAGCTTTTTTTTACATGATACTGTAAGATGAATAGCAGACAAGAATAAGAAAAGCCTCAGTGTATAGGGAAATGCTTCGTTAGAAACACTGAAAGCACCATAAATGTATAGGCCATGCAGTAGCTTATGCATTCTTAAGAAAAAAAAAAACTACATAACAGTAATGAGAACCCATTTCATTTGAAAACAATAACTTAACATATGTCATAAGCATTACTTTTCTTGTTCAATATAGAGATGTTTTTATTATAGCATATTGTGATCACAGTAGGATCATCAAAAGATTGAAGGCTGTAATTAGAGTCAAATGAGGAATAGCAAGTTTTAAACTGAGACTAGAAAACTAATTACCATGGAAATTTGTCATTCAAATTGGAATTTTCTTCACTTCTTTATGGCAAAACAAGCATTTCATATAGATGGTCTGGATGAGGATCAGTTTTAGGGCTTTCTAAATAGGATGAAATCACCAAAAGCTGCAGAGTAGGAAATGTTGCATCTTGGAATGATAACTTCGGTACAACTGATATTGTTTACCTCAGGTTCAATGTTGGTGTAATTTCTGCACTTCCATGGACTTGTTTTGTATAATGTAATCAAATTGTTTATTTTCTTACTGTCCTTACTAACGACGGCATAAAAAATGGAGTTAATTTGCCTATTGCAACTGTTTCCTTTATCCAACAAAGTTAAATACTTACTAAAAAACAACAATAACAATAACAAGTAGTCTTTATCCCACTAATGTGTGGTTGGTTACATGAATCATTTTCTCTATGGTGTCCTATTAAGAATCAAATTCTCATGGATATATTGAATTTCAAATACATGTGACTTTAAACAATTTTTAATCAAGCAATTACAGGATGGTCATTCCAAAATGGACCACTCACAACCATATTCCTTCCATATAAATGCAAAAAAAAACACCCTAATATGTACATGCTATTTGGCGATCCCTGCCCTACATTTTCATTAGTTAATCCACTTAAATTTAATTGTTAGAAGCTTTAACAAAAAGGAAAACACCCTAATATGTACATGCTATTTGGCGATCCCAGCCCTACATTTTCATTAGTTAATCCACTTAAATTTGATTGTTAGAAGCTTTAACAAAAAGGAAAAAAGGTCATGAAAAAAGCTAGTAGCTTAAACCTTTCTTCTAAGGAAGTGAGTGTATTGGATTTGGTTATTCATCACATAGTTGAAAGATATGCTAGTGTGGGAATACCAACCAAACTAGCTTTTAGGTTGAATAAAAGTTTAACACCTTGTTTCTTTATCATCCCCCCTCTTATTAATTTCTCAAAATAATTTGAGGTAAGGTTCTATTATAAGTAGAAAAAAATAGTGCTAATAGATTTATAGGCTATTCATCTGTTGAATATCCAATCAGAGTGTAAATATGGTTTGAAATTCTATTTCAAATATATACTTTGAGCAATGTTATCCCTTTTCGATTGGTCATCTCCTTAAATAAAAGGAGAACAAAGAAAAATGTGCTTAAAAAGAAACATGGTTCAAAATATTTTCACATCTCTCTTAAAAGTTGATTGATATTCATCTGGAATAGCTTTAAGACTGCTTTTGCGATAATAAAATCAACCAACAAAAAATAATGGGCTGTGGTTAAGAAAATAACTTTTACAAAGTCCTAACAGAGAAAAGTATAAATAGCCTCAAATGAAGCCAAGAGTGTTTAGTCACAGTTTGAAGTGAAATTATTCTGTGCGGATCTCGAATGTCGTCCAAAACCAACCAAAATGTTCCACATAACCCCTGCTTGCTTGGTACCCGGCTCGGTACCGAGGCTTAGTACGCTGCCGTATTGTGATTGATCTCCGGTGAACTGCATTTGGCATCCGCCCAGAATACTCTCCAGTTTGCAACCAACTTCACTCGCAATGTTTCATAAATGTTTGCCTTAATTTCCGCCTTCTCGACTAACCAAACGTGGCCTAAAATCGTACTTTTAAGCATTTAAGTCCTAATATTTCATTCCATAAGTAAGTAATCATAGCCAACCAAACAAAAAGATATTCAAACAAATGAGAAGATTAACCAGACAAAGCCCAAAAATTTATCCACGAAATTTCGTTGACCGCAACCCACAAGAACTGAGAGACGTTGCTCTTTAAAATAAGAAAGAAGGTTAAGCACTTACTCCGTGAGTGAATCGCCCGCTGCAGATCGCTCACGGTCGCCTGCAACCAAATCAAGCAATATAAATCTCAGATTCGCTTGAAAAAATCCCCCCTACAGGATACAATGATCGTCCCCCCGAACATTACAAGAGAACCATCAACCAAGTTTCGCGGACCCAAAATCAGCAATTTAATAAGCAAAATAATAACAAAAACCCATCTTTTCGCACCAAAAGAAAAGAAACTATGTACAGAAGCCGACATACCGAAGCATCGAGCTCGATTCCACCCTTAATGATCTCTCTTCCACTGCGAGAAACGACGGTGACCTTCATCTCGCCTGGATCTGAAGCAGAGGCTACCTCGTTCAACAGATCGAACACCTCTCGATCCAGGCGCGCTTCTCAAGATATGGAACTGTGGAGGATTAAGATATCATTAATTATTCAGTGCTGTTCTCGCCGTGAATCTCCAGATTTAATATAGATTTTAATGGCGATATGGCCTAAGCTTTCCTGATCGCAAGTTGGAAAGTTATGGCTTATAGTTGGGGAGGTAGGCGAGCTAACACCAGCAGAATTAATTACATATTGTACTTCTCTCACATATTCATGTAATATGAAAAATAAAACTAATTTATGATATTCACTGCTTAATCTTCGTACTCAGGTGATGATTTTATATAATTGAGAGAACATTTGAACTGAATATTTTAATTTAAATTTAATAAAGCAATATAATATATGATTAATTAATTATAATATATATGATACTTTATTTTAAAGTCTTTATAATAAATTTTAAATTTTTATCTATTTTGAAATGGGTGTTATATAATAATTTATATTTTACTCATATTAAAATAAATCTAAAATTCATTAAAAATATAACAATAATATATATATAATATCTGCTTACTCAATAATTATGCTTTAAATTAAATAATTACTTAAAATAAACTGCTCTTTAATGCAGATTATTCAATTATTAGGATTTAAAAATAGCTTTTTTAAAACATAGCAAAAAAAAAAGTCAAATAACGAAGCCAAACTTTATCCTCCAAAAAAAAAAAAAAAATCAAATCATTGCCATCCTCTTCTTTTTATTTTGTGAAATTATCTTGTGCTGAGAAACATTCTTATTGTGAGTGTAAACACACTATGTACATAATATACATAGTATACACATAATATACATAACATATATAGTGTATGTCACATTTGAATACACATACCGTATATAGTTAGGGGTGTCAATTCGGGTCAACGGGTCGGGTTCAAGTCGAACCCGAAACTAAACCGGCATTGTTCGGGTCTACCCGAACTCGACCCGTTTTTAAAAACGGGTCAGGTTTCTAGACCCGAACTCGACCCAATTTGGGTCCGGGTCAACCCGAACTAACACGAATGACCCGAAGTTGACCTAAAATTGCTAGTTTTCAGGTCAAAATTGGGTCAATCTTCTATTTTCGGGTCAAAATCGGGTCAAAAACGGGTCAATCTTGGGTTTCCAAGTCAAATAGGAGTTTTCGTGTCAATTTCGGTGTCATTTTCGGGTTGCTGGGTTAACCCGAACCCGATTCGATTTTTAAAACGGGTTGATTTGTTGAACCCGAACCCGACCCTTTTCGGGTCCGGGTTGATCCTAACCCGGATTTTTCCGGGTCGGCTTCAGGTCGTGTTTCGAGTCGTGTCAAAAATTGATACCCCTATATATAGTGTATGTGCACTCATATATTTTGACGGCTTCTCATCCAAACTCTGCACTAAATAATTTCTCTTCTTTTATCCTGAAAGTTATCCAAGCAAGACAAAAGCTCCACATTTTTAATTTAAAGCAAGAAGAAATAGACTAAAGGCCAAGTAATGCTTGAATTTTTTGATTTGACAAGGAGCAAATATGTCAACGATATATAAATACAACGAACAGCCAAAAATATTGCAGCAGCTTATAAGATTCAACTTGGATGGTAGAGAAGGTAGCTGTCCTAACACCATTCTTTCACAAACACTCCAGTTTTTCATATATATTTATATATAGATCTTTTAAATTTTAAGATATCATTACAGTTAAAATACATTGAATCTTGTAAACGCAAATAAGAGAAACTCCATTTTCAGTATTCATTTTATTCCATAGATATTTTCTAACGGCCAAATTTGTATCATTCTGTAACAAAATTTTCTATGATTCAGCGTTTATGTAAGCCAACATCACATAGATAAACGTCATCTTGCTGAACAAATCAATTGACAGGATGGTGGCTGGCTCTTAAGATTGCAACCATTGAAAGCTCTAGGAAAGTGACATGACTTCTCTGGTTCTCTCTCATTCAACACCATCACTACTGCTTCTACTTCTGCTAGCTCATCTTCTTCATCAGATTTAGATATAGAGATCAAAGATAAGAATCTGCCCTTTTTTAATATTGTCATTACGATCTAATATCTAATTTTTCATCGTTGAATTAACTTTGCAAAACAAAACGTTTATTGCTTCAGCATAACTTTTGCCAGCCTCATTGGCAGTACAGGTCTCTCAAGGAGAAGCAAGGAGAAGAAGTGGAAGAAGATGGTGTTTACTCCCCTTGGCCTATTGGTTGAGAGCTTAGGCTTCCAACTAAGAGGTCCAAAGTTCGAGTCCATGTGTCTGAGTTATGTGTGTGTGAGTTTGCCTTAAATGGTCTAAATGTCCCAAAAAAAAAAATAGAAAGTTGGAATAAAAATTGATTATTTTACTTCTGAAGGAAATTGATACAATTGTGTCTGACACCCATCATTAAAAACTTGGGTAATTAAAATTAATTATATTCAACATTCATTTATAATTAATGAAATGTGTAATTACAAGTTTTAGAATGTCTATTGGGACCTAATTAAACCAAGGTTTGTATTGGATAAGTGAAAATCTTGAGTTAGAAAATTTCTCTGCGTGCACCACAATGGTAAGGTAATTGGCATCGAGGCGTTGAGCTCTCGAGTTTTTAAAAAGAAAAATAGGTTTTGTGTGTTAGCACTGCAACACCGTAGAAACACCGTCGGGTCTTAGGTAAGCATATTTTGTAGGACTCAGAAGATTCTTTGGTAGCATTGCGGTGCTCGGAAAATGAGCGTCACAGCGCTAAGTCAAAATAGTGAAAATATAATATATAAAATGTCTAAAATCATTTGCCCATTCATTCCACCCCCAACCTTGTGAGAGAAGAAAGGAGAAGAAAAGGATGAGATGAGGGGAGAAGAAAGAGAAAGGGGGAGAGAGAGTTCATAGGTCAAAACTCGAGATTTGTCTGTCGAGTTAGTTCAAGGAATTTTAAAGATCATGATAAGCTCCTAAACTGTTATATTTGATTATAATTTCAGTGATTTTATTAAAATATATTAATAAAAATATATTTCTTGAGTTTTATGAAGTTTTTACAGTGCAATTTTTTATATATTATTGTACTCATTATTATGGATAATTTGATTATGTGAATTTAAATTTTCAATTGTGGGTTTTTTACACAAACTTTTAGTTGTATTATTGAATTGATGTTTTTTTTGGAAAAGGCAATAGTTATATAAAATTCTGAAATATTCATGTGAATGTTTCTCTACAATTTGAAATTGAAAAGGAAAAGTTTAGTGAGTAATTTATTTTATAATTACTGTGATATTTTACTGGCAATTCCCGCATCAGCTGAATATTGCATTAAATGCTTAATCTATTTACTATTGCATTATATCACATTCTTGCATTACATGATATTGGAGATGTTCTATTATAAAAGATGGAAAAGTACACTCTTTGTTATGTTACAAGGGCCCTAAGATACTCTTATGGTCTCATCTGCTTGATGTAGATGTGAGAGGGATTTTGACCCCACTTAGTGAAAGAAGGTATGGGAGGTTAAGTAACATTGCAAACATTCTCCTAGCCTCATCTACATGATGAATATGAGGGAGAGATTTTGACCCCACTTACTATATGTAGGTGTGGGAGATATAAGTGTAAGTGGAGCTATAAGCAGACATCATGACATGTGCATTATAATCCTTGCATTATATATATATTAATGTTTCATAAATTAAACTTAAGAAATGTTGTGAAATGTGCGTTAGTAAACTCTAAATCTCTGAATGAATTTTGTTGGGAAAGTGAAAATGAAAGTGATATGCAAGTGAACCTTTCAAAGTAAGTATCATGTATTGCATCTGGAGACTTATGCAAAAGTGGTTATGTGGTTATTGAAGTATTAATGCTAATTTTGAGATAGGGTATATATTAGAACTGTGGTAAGTTCAAATTTTGCTTAGATTTTAATTATTTTACATGTTTTTATATTTTTCTTTAGTTAATTATTCTTAATTATTTGCAATGGATATTGACATCTGTGAGGGGAAAGGAGAGAGTCTACTGAGCTAGTTAAGCTCACTCTATTTCTTTTAAATGTTTTAGGTGAAGGAAAGGGTTTGATGGAGTATATCGGACTAAATGAGGATTATGCGTGCTTGGAGTCTAAGGTATTGATTTTGTAATCCAGTTTATTTATTCTAATGTATATAATTGAAACTTGATGATATTGCGTATTTATATTTGATAAAGTGAACTTAATTATATTGTTTTTTGTATTTTGGAAAATTTTAGCAGCTATAGTTATTTTTATAGGTGGATGAGTTAATTAATATTAGGTTAAGTAGGTCGAGTCATTCCATTAGATCTTAGGGTGTTACAAGTGGTATTAGAGCAACGATTTTGAATGACTAGAGATTTGTAACCAGAGCTATAAAAAATGAATTGCATGAGTATGGGAGAGGAATTTGGAGTCTAGTATAGACTATTGTTTGTTAGTTGTGTTGTATAAATGAATTCTTCTATTTTATTTAGATTAAAGTGTTGTTGCATTGTTGACCCTCAAGAGTAAAAGGCACTAATAAACAAAGTTCTAATCCAACTGCAATAGGTTAGAGTACAATAGGGGCGATGACATCTGATTTGATGATGCAGTTTACTTGGTTGATGGCCTAGCTAATTAGTGAGGCTCATGGTAGGCTGGTTGGAGTAGAGGGGGATAGAACTAATAAGTGTGATGTCACAAAACCTAAAGAAGAATTTAACCATAATTCTTTATCTTATCTTAGCTAATCACCCCAATTTTCAGAATACACTTGAGCCAATTAATCATTAAGAATATATATATTTATATATATCTAAAATAAACATTTATAGAGCGCAATTCATAATTTCTTTTCCCTTATATATATATATATATATATATATATATATATATATATATATATATATATATATATATATATATATATATATATATATATATATATATATATATATATATATATATATATATATATATATATTTAAACACTTTTAATAAAACATAAATATAATATGGATTTCCAAAATCATAAATACCTATTGACCAGGCTTTCTTGCTCCCTATTAGCCCGAACCTAATAAATACTCTTTACATTTGCCTTTAAATCAAATAAGATTATTCCAATGCATAATAGAGAATTGAGAACGAAGAAGGTGGTATAGATCATGTTTATTGGATAAATGATCATTACTCATTCAATATTAGATATTACAATTTGACTGTTAAATATTAGTATTTAAAATTTGTTGAGTGTAGCCATCATTAGTACAACAAGGTATGTACCATTATAGATCATTAATAAACTCCCTAACTTTATCATCCCTGTCTTGATCAAAACAATCAATGACATTATTGCCAAACTTCTTAACTAGAGATTCTCCATTTAACTAAGGTCATAAAAGAAGAAAAGATTTCTTTGGTTTAAGACCTTGACTGATAAGTGATGTATGTACTTCTAGCTTTTTTTGAAGAGCTTACAAAAAAATAGAGGCTTTATGAGTAGGATCGCTACGAGAGAATCATAAGCCTTTGTACACCATTTATACAAAATATTTTCATTATTATACAACATCTGAATAGTTTTGGATTTGCTGGTTTGAAGAGTATCAAGAAAGGGCTACTAATATTATTTATTGTTATCCCCATTGAAATATAAGAAATAATTAATCAGGCTACTAATATTTTATTGTAATTGGTTTAGATTTATAATTTAATTTCTTTAGTTTAAGCTTTTATATAGCATTTTGTGCTACCATTAGTGTTTATATATATGCTATAATTTGTAATAAGAAAAATACAAGAAAAGCAATAAGATTGTTCTAGTTTTAGCTCTCTCTCTCCCACATTCTCTCTCCTTCTCTCTCCTAAGAAGCTCAAAAGGAACTTCTTCTTCCTCAAGAATATCATATAAATGGTATCAAAGTTAGGTGAAGGTGGAGGAAGTTTTCTTGTCCAAGAAAATTACTTAGAAGAGAGGAGATAGTTGGGATTTCTCTCGCAGAGACCGACCAATGTTAGGAGTGCTACAATTAGGAAGGCCAGAGTAAGTGTGTTGGACTCGGATGCGGGCTGTTGCGTGGGGTGCGCATTCTAACACATTAGGCATGGGCTGCTGCATAGGAGTGTGGGCGGGCAGGAGTGGCTGGCCAGAGCAAGCAGGCCTGGAGCAGCGATAGAGCACATATGTGCGGGCGGGGCACATGAGGTGCACAAGGTTAGACTCGTGGGATGCGGTACGACAGGGGAAGCCACAGGCTGGTCACAGAAGGTGTGCATGGTACGCAAGCATGTAAGCAAAGGCCTAATGGCAGAGTCAGGCTAAAGGCCTAGTTAGCGCAGGATCAGAGCGCGTGCGTGCAGGCACAAGATAGGAGATGTGTGCGGGCTAGCTGGGTGTGGCAGGATTAAATAGGCGGGATGGTGAGTGTGCCTTGGTTGCATGTTAGGTGTCACAAAAGGCAGAGGTGAATGCTGCGGTGTGCGAGAGGCTTCTTCCGCAGGTATTTGTTGGTGTTGCTCTTGCGATCAAAATCATTATGCAGTTCTTGATTAAAGATTGTAGATCTTTTTGAGGTGGAGCTTTGGTAGCTAATATTCTTGATCATGTCGATATATAAATTCAAAATTGACAAATTTCTCGGTGAAAATGATTTCGAATTATGGAGAATTAAAATTAAGGATCTCCTTGTTCATGAAGGAACATCAGAGGTGATCTCAAGGAAAAATATGGCTGCTGTAACTGACAGGGCAAGAGTCAGGCAAACCCAATTGAAGGTTCATAGTGTGATTCTTTTATTGCTTGATGATGAAGTACTGATGGAAGTAGCTGAAGAGGGTTCTGCTATAGAAGTCTGGGAGAAATTGGAATCATTGTACTTGAAGAGATCATAGGACAATCAGTTGTATCTAAAGAAAGCTCTATATACACATTGCAAGTAAAGACCTAAAAAATACATTAATGAATTTAATAAAATTATTCTTGATCATAAGAATATAGATGTAAAATTTGAGAAGGAAGATCAAGACATTATTCTCCTAAGCTCTTTGCCAAAATCATATGAGAATATAATAGATACATTACTATATGGTAAGCAAATGTTGACTATGACCGAGTTAAATTCGATTTTGATGTCCAAACAACTTTAGCGTAGGAATGAGGATAAAGAAGAAA
Organism: Dendrobium huoshanense; assembly: GCA_016618105.1. NCBI lineage: Eukaryota > Viridiplantae > Streptophyta > Magnoliopsida > Asparagales > Orchidaceae > Dendrobium > Dendrobium huoshanense. The sequence continues at coordinate 1,679,542 of CM028358.1, forward strand.
GTGTTGGCAACATTCTGGTGGCAAGAGAAAGACATGAGTTCGATAAGAAATGTTCTATTGCCATAAAGAAGGGCATTTCAAAAAAAATAAAATAAAACCCCATATTTGTTGAAGCGGTAAGGAGCTAGGCCTAAAGACGATGCCAACTTAGCTGAGGCGGCAGATTTGGGAGACATTGAGTGACTCAAATGTTTTGTAAATCTAAACCAATGTGGAGTTTGTTGTAATTGGTCTAGATTTATAGTGATATTTTCTTTAGTTTAGGTTCTTGTGTAGCTTTTTGTGTTACCATTAGTGTCTATATATACATGCTATAGTTTGTAATATGGAAATATAAGAAAAGCAATAAGATTTTTATGTTTTTAGCTCTCTCCCTCTTCCTTTTCTCTCTCTCCCCCTCTCTCTCAAGAAGCTCAAGAGGAACTTCTTCTTCCTCAAGAAGATCCTACATTTTTCTTTCAAGACACTTAGAAATGATTATATATATAAATCAATAGTAAAGATAGTTCCAAATTATAGTTCTAACCAATTGGAACATGCCAGTAAAAGAAATAATACATTTCTTCCACCCCTAAGTTAATATTGATGTTTTCCACGATTTTATAAGTGTTATTGGCTTTTGATTCGTGATGACATAAGGGTTATACTAAGATAATTTCAATATAGAGGTACTAAATAGATGTCAAGGTGAGCACTCAAATGATATTGTAGTTGGGAGTTGCAGATTTAGGGGCTGTTTGGCAACAAGTGGGATTTAACTTTATTAGGATTTAGTAAATCCGAAATGTGTTAAATCCTGAAAACTGTTTGGTATGTCAAATGTTAAATCCTGTTAAATTCGGAGAAACTGTTTGGTAACATATTTCAGAATTTATAGCAGTTAGACATTTAAATGTGAAGAAGATAATTACAACTTAAAAATAAATTTATAATTAAAAATAAAAAATATAGTGTGTTATAAATTTAATAATATGTTAAGTACAAATTACTCATTAATTATTATTTATACAATTAAGTATTAACTATATATTTAATAATAGATATATTAAGTTATATTAATTAATCTAATTATATTAATATTTAATTACTATTTATATAATTAAGTTAAATTAGATAATTAATTTATGCACTAAGTATACAATTAACTATTTAATTAATTTACTTAAGTATTAATAATTTAGATTATATTAATTAAGTTAATCAATAATAACTTAGAGGCGTCTATGGTTTGCCTTTCATCTTCTCTTTTCGTCGTTGCTGTTCGGCTCCGTTGCTTTCGCAGGAGGTGTAGAGATTGCAGGCGTCGCTTCTTCGGCTCCTTCGTGCCTGTTCGACTTCGCTCCTGCGACGACTTCAACCCGGATAGGAAGTTAGGCATTTTGATCGGAAGCAAGAACGGGAGCTCGTTGGCTGTGAAGGTAACTTTCTCCCTTTCACGTGCTTCCTCGGATAAATCCCGCTCGGATTTACTAAATCCAGCTACCGCTCGGATTTACTAAATCCCGGATTTAAGCTGTAAATCCATAAATCCGGGATTTAACGCGCGCACAAAAACTGTTTGGCTAGATTTAGCGTAAATCCGACTTAAATCCCGCTGTAAATCCGATACCAAACAGCCCCTTAGATTAACAAAATAAATGACTTATTTATGTTCTTATTGATCCACCAAGGTTTAGATTGGTTGGTGGACAAGACCTTTTTAGTGGGACAAAACAAATATGGAACAAATGCCGGTGTATGATTCCTCTAGATTCCACGGAGGGATTAATAATGCCTTAAAGTGGCAGCAGGTAGAAAATGTTGCCATTGAGATCGAGGAATTCCTTGACTTGGTTAAAGAGTAGACTTAGAAGATGTGATGGAGTAATCAGCCAAAAAAATAGCCATACATAAAAGGGAGATCGAATTTTTTTCTGCTGATGCGGTAAGCGCCGGTTTTTATTTTTATTTTCTGCAATAATGATGGTGTTCTCGCTTTGGTCGGTGAAACCGCAGTGGCGGCTGCTGCGATCCAAGCTGGTCTCTTTGATCGTTGTGCTTCTCTCGCACTTAGCGCTTGCTATGGTTCCCTGCCTATTCCCTTTTCTCTCCCTCCTTGCTATGCTCCCAGTCGCAGGTTCCCTGCCTATTCCCTTTCGCTTTTTCCATGTTAGATATATCTTCTTTCGACAAGTAAACTGATTTTGAAATGAGTTGTGGGGGAATTAAAATCAGTCTTTTTGCAGCTTTGGTTATGGTGTCAACGTACGCCTTGGCTGGGTGGTTGAGGCGGCTATTAGATATGACGGCTTCAGCTCCAGCCATGGTTATTATCCATATTTTGTTCATTTGGGGAGTTTACATCACAGTTATCCGTGAAGGTAAGATCTTTCCTTATAATTTATCTTTTCTTTTTCAAATTACATATTTTGTTCTTTTTGTTGGTTTGGCAAATTAATGAAGTTCCTGCTCTGTTTTTTTCTATGCTTCGTTTTTAGGGCTGTTTGGCAACAAGCAGGATTTATCTCAAGTAGGAATTAGTAAATCCTGTAAATTCAGATTTAACAAATTCTGAAAACTGTTTGGCATGTCATATGATAAATCATGTTAAATGCTGACAAACAAATTACAAACCTTATTTTTTTTCTATTATTTTATGCATTCTTGAGAGCATACTTTCACAATTGCCATTGATATTTCACTAATATATAAAGATAATAGAGAAAAACAAGGTCATTAATTTCACATGTAAGAAAATGTAGATCTATGAAGAATGAAACTCCTTTTCTTAACTCATATATTAAACCACCAAATTATTGCCAAAATCACTTGAAAATTACACATTCATCAGCTGATATTGCTATGTTCAACATAGTCCGACGAAGGAACAAGTGAAAAAAGTGTGAAAAAATGGAAAAAACCTGCAAGATTTGCATTGCCAGACAAACAAACTCACGAAGATAAGCGAGGAGGAAAAGGAATCAAAGATGATGGGGTAGGTACAGAGAGTTGCGAACCAATCGTTGTTGTTAAAGGGATTCTCACCTGCTCGATGACAAGGATGATGTGGGAGAGTTTTCATGTCGCTGTAAATCACATTAAATTCGTCAAACGTCGAGATTTACTAAATTCCAAATTTACGCCCAAAATTGGTAAATCCAGGATTTGAGATTTATTTGAATTTACAACGCCATGTCAAATCGTTTGGTAGGATTTACGGTAAATATAAGATAATTCTTTCTTAAAACCGTCTATCAAACAACTCCTTAATCCACACTCTATGGCCAGCTTTGTCAATCATTTTGTTTCATTTATCAATATAGAGCTATGAATCTCTGATACTATCTAAGAAGATCATGAACAAGAAAGTTTTTGGTCGTGTATGTGCATTCATATGCTTGTGTAGTAGGCGAGGATCAAACCCAAGACATTGACAATAACTTCCAAAGTCCTTACCAAATAGCACTCATAAGATATACAAGATGAACAATATATATAGAGGCTTTTTTCCTATGGATTGTAAATGGAAAAATTTTACTCTTTCTTTATCAATATATATGTATATACATATATTATTCAAAGATCCCAAAGTTTAATCAAGGCTGTTCATCTTGAAATGCATCCTTATATGTTGTTAGGAACCAAAGCCCTACATAGGGTCCTGGTTGGGTATCCATGCTTTACTCGGACGGGCTTCGCCCACTCACGCCCACCCATGGTGACTTCCGGGATGCTATACCCACCTATACCCACCCACTTTCCATGCTTTTTAAACGCATTCTACCACAGATTGATGGCCTTGAGGCTTGTTTCCCTTTGCTCTGATTGCAAAATTTCAAGACGCATATTAGAATTTACCGTAGTCGCAGTGTGGTTAAGTGATGCACACTATATTGTGAGGATTGCAATAATATAAGATATACAATGATTATCAATGTAAATCGATTTATCCCTCGATGTTGAGTACCCACCCATAAGGTCATGGGCGTACCCCCATACCCATTGAGTATAGGTGGGTACATGGGTGGGTGTGGGTATGGGAACCCAATGCAGGGCTCTGTTAGGAACTACAGTTTAGTATTTTAATGCCATTTGGTTTTTAATTATAATGCAATTTAATGTTTTACTGATGAAATGCCCAGATAGCTTGGCACAACATTCGTAATATTGAACATTATAATTACTCAACAATAACATCAAGCCTTTGTCCTACTACGTGGGGTCGGCTACATGAATCTTTTTTCGCCATTGTGTCTGGTTAAAAGTCAAATTCTCATTTAAATCTAATAAGGAAAAATCATTTCTAATATTTTCTAACCAAGTCTTTTTAGGTCTATCTCTATCTTTCTTAACATAAGTCAAATCTAATACCTCAACTTTCTTAACCGGGTCATCAGAAGGCCTCTGTTTAATGTGATCAAACCATCTAAGGCGACTGTCACGACCCGACCCGACGGGGACGGATCCCGCCCGAGCCGGATCGCGGCGAGCGCACACTAACTTGCTTATCCAGGATCTGGCTTTGGATTAGGTTGCTGAACTGAACTTCCCAAATACATAACCCAACAGAAAACACACAGAACAACAGAGCTACTAAAAACATCAAATGCAGCGGAACAAAACATCTATCTTTTCATTTCCTCAAAATAATCATCTACAGAACAGTACATGGCTTTCAACAGAAAGAAAGACAGAACAGGAAAGCCATGACTGTACAAAAATCAACAAGTACAAAAGTACCTAATCGGATCAGACTCTGAAACTAATCCTGGACCTCCTTGCCCTTCCCAGAACCTGAAAACCACCAGAAAGCAAGGGTGAGCTCAACAGCTCAGCAAGGCAACAAACCACCAATCTAAATTCTCAGAAACCAAAACCAAACTCATCAGACAGAAATCAGATCAGAAATCGGAACAGAATCGGAAATCAGAACGTATACGGACAGATATCAAATCAGAATCGGAATCGTACAGATCATCAGAACAAATCAACAGAGTCAGAATCAGAATTCAGAAATCAGAATCGTACGGAGCATATCATGTCAGAATCACAATTTCGTACAGAACAGAACAGATACATATAGCTAAATGCCCTGACACTGACGGAATCTCTACGGATTCCGGCCCCTTATGCCTCCCTTCCCAGACACTGACTGAATCTCATAGGATCCAGGCCCCTTATGTCTCCCTTTGTGCTCACGGCACCAAAACAGATGTGCTTATAGCACCAGAACAGAATTCATCGGATCCGGAACGAAACAGATATCAGATTTCAGATTTGAGCTCATTTCAGATTTCCCCTTTCACTAACTGAATCTCATAGGATTCAGGCCCCTTATAACTCCCTTTTTATAGCTTATTCATATAGCATTACAATTCAGAAGAAATCCGGACATTTCAGAAATTACCCAAAAATCGGGCAGCACAACGGCAGTATACAGAATTTACACAAAAATTCCTGCAAAGAAAATTCACCGAATTCGCACAGAATATAGATAATCACATTCCAGAACATTTATTCTACTGAACAGATAATTTCCAATTTCACAGAAAAATCAGGTCGACTAAAAACACAGTCGAATCAAAAATACCCGGACGAAAATCTTCAAAATATAATCAAAACGTGCACACCCGGCACGGCAACGATATACGGAAAGTTACGCGGTAAAAACTGAACCAATCAAAAGATACGGACGAAAAACCGTAACGAAAACTAAATCCGGACAGAAAAATACCGCCAACCGCGACGGAACTGAAAATTGAGAAAGACGGAATGTGCCTTACCTCGAGCACAGCAAATTCTTCAACAGTCACTTCGATCGAAAACGGCTCCGCGTCTTCCCGAAATCAACTTTTCCAAAAGCTTCTTTTTCTCTCTCCTCAGACGAAAAATCAGATATTTATTTTTTTATTTTTTCTCTCTCTTCAAAATGTCACAAATCAGCTTTATAATACACAGATCGGCCCGGCCGATCGTCCAGATCGGCCTGGACGATCAGACCAAAACCCATCGTCCTGGGACGATTTTTCAGGCCGATGTTTACTATTCATAGGCGATAAAAACCTCTACTCACTGACTTGTGCCATCCACTGATCGTCCCGGGACGATGCCTCGATCGGCCTGGACGATCCCTACAGGAAAACACTTAGAGCAATTTCTGGGCAAAACCTGGAGCTGAAATACACAGATCGTCCCAGGACGATCCCAGATCGGCCTGGACGATACTGGAGCAGTTTGAAATATTACAATCTCCCCAACTCAGAAAAATGTCGTCCTCGACATTATCCAATCCAAACTCAGTCAAAACAAGTACGGGTACGACCGTCTCATATCAGACTCCGTTTCCCAAGTTGCTTCCCGTGCAGTCCGGTGCTTCCACTGGACTTTAACCATCGGAATCTCTTTATTTCTTAACTTGCGGACGTCGTACGCTAAAATCAATTCTGGCTCTTCCTTGTACGCCAGATTCTCCTGAATCTCAACCTCGTCAGCTGATACCTTCATCCCAGAGTCTGAAACCCACTTCCTCAGAGTGGATACGTGAAACACATTATGCACATCAGGCATAGAATCAGAAAGCAATAGGCGATAAGCAGCTTTTCCAATTCTTTCCAAAATCTCAAATGGTCCAACATACCTTGGACTAAGCTTGCTTACCTGACCAAATCTGCTCACACCTTTCATCGGGCTGACTTTGACATACACAAAGTCACCAACCTGAAACTCAACAAATCTGTGCTTCTGATTGTAATACTTCTGCTGACGATCTTGAGCGGCTTTCAATCTCTCTCTTATCAAATGAATCTTCTGAGCAGTTTCATCAGCAAAAGTGGCACCCAAAGTCTGTCTATCTCCGACCTCCGTCAGAGTCAAAGGAGTACGGCACTTCCTGCCATACAGAGCCTCGTACGGTGCCATACCGATACTGGACTGAAAACTATTGTTATAGGCAAACTCAATCAGCGGAATATGATCTTCCCAGCTTCCGCTAAAGTCCAGAACACAAAGTCTCAACAGATCTTCCAGTACCTGAATAGTCCTCTCAGACTGTCCGTCGGTCTGAGGATGAAAGGCTGTACTGAAATGCAATTTCGTACCCAAGCCTTGCTGAATGCCTTTCCAAAGTCTGGAAGTAAAACGTCCATCTCGATCAGATACAATCACACGAGGCACACCGTGCAATCTGACTATCTCTTTCACATATATCTGTGCCAAGCGTTCAACTGAATCCGTCTGTCTGATCGGAAGAAAATGGGCTGACTTCGTCAATCGATCCACAACTACCCAAATAGCATCGTGTCCTTGTCGTGATCGAGGAAAACCCATCGCAAAATCCATCGTTACCTCCTCCCATTTCCACTCAGGGATAGGCAACGACTGCAACAGTCCACTTGGTCGCTGATGCTCTGCCTTCACCAACTGACAGGCTTCGCATCTCGACACAAATTCTGCCACATCCTTCTTCATCCCAGGCCACCAGAACAAAAGCTTCATATCAGCATACATCTTACCACTGCCTGGATGAACAGTGTAGCCTGAATGATGAGATTCATACAGAATCTCCCGCCTCAAATCTCCAAACACAGGTACCCACAACCTGTTCTTACAGAAAATAGCACCAGAATCAGAAATTCGAAGTTCAGGAGTCTTACCAGATCCAATCTGAGTTAGCAACTTCGAATAATCAGAATCTGACTTCTGGGCTTCTTGAATCCTTGCTTCCAAAGAAGACTGAATACTCATCTGAGCCAACTCCAAATCACTGGAGGAAATCACCTCCAACTGCAATCTTTCCAAATCACGAATCAGAAAGTCATCACAGGTAAGCTGCAAACCTGATAATCCAGAAGACTTCCTGCTCAAAGCATCTGCTACCACATTCGCCTTCCCAGGCTGATACTGAATAGTCAGGTCATAGTCCTTGATCAACTCGAGCCACCTCCTCTGTCTCAGATTCAAATCCTTCTGAGTAAAAATGTACTTCAGGCTCTTATGATCAGTAAACATCTCACATGTGACGCCATACAGGTAATGCCGCCAAATCTTCAAAGCAAAAACAACTGCAGCTAACTCCAAATCATGTGTCGGGTAATTCTTCTCATGTGGTTTCAACTGTCTCGAAGCATAAGCAATTACCTGACCATGCTGCATCAGAACACAACCCAGTCCTTTCAGTGAAGCATCACTGAACACCTGAAAACCTTCCGTACCTGACGGAAGCGCCAACACTGGAGCTGAAGTCAAACAATCCTTCAATCTCTGAAAACTAACTTCACACTCCGGTGTCCAAACAAAAGGAACTGACTTCTGAGTCAGTCTCGTCAGAGGAGTCGAAATCTGTGAAAATCCTTTCACAAACTTCCTATAATACCCGGCCATGCCTAAGAAACTACGTACCTCAAATACCGTAGTCGGCCTTGGCCAATCAGCAACTGCCTGAATCTTCTGGGGATCTACAGAAATGCCTTCTCCGCTAATCACATGTCCCAGAAAAGAAATGCTCTTCAGCCAGAATTCACACTTGGAGAACTTGGCATACAGCTGATGCCTCCTCAGAGTCTCCAATACAATCCTCAAATGTCTGGCATGCTCATCCTCAGAAGCAGAATATACCAGAATATCGTCAATGAAGACGATCACAAACTGATCCAAATACTCCCTGAATACTCGGTTCATCAGATCCATGAAAATAGCAGGCGCATTGGTTACCCCAAAAGGCATAACCAAGAACTCGTAGTGCCCGTACCGAGTACTGAAAGCAGTCTTCACCACATCAGATTCCTTCACCTTCACCTGATAATATCCGGATCTCAAATCAATCTTCGAAAATACCGAAGATCCGGAAAGCTGATCAAACAAGTCGTCTATCCGAGGCAAAGGATACTTGTTCTTGATCGTGGCCTTGTTCAAATCTCTGTAATCAATACACATACGGAGTGTACCGTCCTTCTTCTTCACAAACAGAACAGGTGCTCCCCAAGGAGAAACACTAGGACGTACAAATCCTCTGTCAACCAACTCCTGAAGCTGAACTTTCAACTCAGAAAGTTCTTTCGGTGCCATCCTGTACGGAGCTTTCGATATCGGAGCGGTACCCGGAAAAATATCGATAGAGAACTCCACATCTCTATCCGGAGGTAAACCAACCAACTCCTCAGGAAAAACATCAGTAAACTCCCGTACCACAGGGATCTCAGAAACAGAACCAACCTCCAGGTTCAGATCCCGCACCGAAGCCAAAAATACTGGATATCCTTTCTTCCACATTCTGCTCACCTCTAACGCAGAAATCAGACTGGAGAGAACACCTCGTAATCCCTGAAATACAACTCTCTCTCCAGCCACAAGCAAACTCACTTGCTTCTTCAGACAGTCAATCTGAGCCTCATATTGACTCAGCCAATCCATTCCCAGAATTACATCATACGAAGAAATCGGCAATCGAATCAAACTCGATTTCCACTTCTTGCCAGAAATCTCGATCTCACACAAACAAAACTGTCGAGCAATCAATGGATTCCCAGCCGGTAAAATCACAGACAAAGAAACCGGTAAAACCATCGAATCCAAATGTAAAAGCTCAAAACAATGCTCGGACAGAAAAGAATGACTCGCTCCAGAGTCAAACAAAACACGACAGGGCTGATCAGAAATGTAAACCGTACCTGTCACAACATCCGGAGCATCTCGAGCCTCCTGCTGACTCAGACTGTAAACTCGGGGCTGAACTGGAACAGGAGCTGAAGCAACAGAACTACTCTGCTCCCTCTGAATCGTAGGTGGTCTCCGTGGTGCAGAACTAGAACCACCACCTCTACCAGCAAATCCCTCAGGACGTGGAGGAACAGTCCTCGGTCTTCCTGCTGCTGAACCAACAGGTCTGACTAAACCCTCAGATCGCTGATCATATCCCATCTGTGGACATTCTGCAATCCTATGTCCTGGCTGACCACACCTGAAACAAAGACCAGCTATCCTGTAGCACTGGCCATGGTGTCGCCGTCCACAACTCTGGCACACAGGTGCCGAACTGACAGATCCAGAACCAGTCGTACTGGTAACAGTACCAGACGATCCTCCGCTCCTTCTGGAATCTCCAGATCCAGAACCAGGAACAAATCTCCTCTTCCCAGAGGAACCACTGCCAGAAGTATCTCCTCCAAACCTCTTCCTACTCGCAGACCACCGCTGCTGAGTAGTCGTCATGTCGTTCTCAATCAGACGAGCTCGCTCCACAAGCTCAGAGAAATCAGAAATCCGGAACGGTATCAAAGGCTGCCTCAAAGTGTCTCGTAAGCCTCTCAGAAATCGGTAACACCTCTCAGCAGAAGTGCTAACCAGCTGCGGAGCGTACCTGGCTAATGCAGTAAACTCAGCCTCGTACTGCATCACCGTCTTGCTCCCCTGAACCAGCCTCAGAAAACTCTCCTGCATCTGCTGTCGTGCAGAAGGGGGAACAAACCAGTCTCTGAACACTTCAGTGAACTCTTCCCAAGTGATCAAAGAGTTCAATCTGCCCTGAAATCTGGCTGCCTGCTGGCCATCCCACCAGTGCTCAGCCTCTCCATCTAACAGAAAAACAGCCAACGGAACCTTCCTGTCTGCCGGACACTGCATCCCGTCAAAAGTCTTCTCTAATCTCCTCAGCCACTCCTCGGCTGCTCTGGGCTCAACAGCGCCCTCAAACCTCGGAGGCTTCAACCTCAAAAACAACTGCAGGTGTCGATCGATGTCCTCAGATCTAACAGTAGAAGCTCTGCTCTGAGTCTCGCTCATCATCTGAGCAACCAACGAAGCAAACTGGGACAGTGTGTCAGCACCGACCACTGGGGCTGTACTCCCCACTGGTGCTGCCTGATCATCACTCTGACCGTCTGTCATGTCTGGGTCTGGCTGATCCATACAGAAAAATCCAGAAAATCCGGAAAACTATCACAAAAACAACACAAAAATAACACAATAAAAAGCCAAACGACCCAAAACTACCTCCCAGACAGACTCACTGATCACATCCTAGAGCTCTGTTTTACAATCCAACCTGTTTCCAAAACCAGTGCTCTGATACCACAAAAGCTTGTCACGACCCGACCCGACGGGGACGGATCCCGCCCGAGCCGGATCGCGGCGAGCGCACACTAACTTGCTTATCCAGGATCTGGCTTTGGATTAGGTTGCTGAACTGAACTTCCCAAATACATAACCCAACAGAAAACACACAGAACAACAGAGCTACTAAAAACATCAAATGCAGCGGAACAAAACATCTATCTTTTCATTTCCTCAAAATAATCATCTACAGAACAGTACATGGCTTTCAACAGAAAGAAAGACAGAACAGGAAAGCCATGACTGTACAAAAATCAACAAGTACAAAAGTACCTAATCGGATCAGACTCTGAAACTAATCCTGGACCTCCTTGCCCTTCCCAGAACCTGAAAACCACCAGAAAGCAAGGGTGAGCTCAACAGCTCAGCAAGGCAACAAACCACCAATCTAAATTCTCAGAAACCAAAACCAAACTCATCAGACAGAAATCAGATCAGAAATCGGAACAGAATCGGAAATCAGAACGTATACGGACAGATATCAAATCAGAATCGGAATCGTACAGATCATCAGAACAAATCAACAGAGTCAGAATCAGAATTCAGAAATCAGAATCGTACGGAGCATATCATGTCAGAATCACAATTTCGTACAGAACAGAACAGATACATATAGCTAAATGCCCTGACACTGACGGAATCTCTACGGATTCCGGCCCCTTATGCCTCCCTTCCCAGACACTGACTGAATCTCATAGGATCCAGGCCCCTTATGTCTCCCTTTGTGCTCACGGCACCAAAACAGATGTGCTTATAGCACCAGAACAGAATTCATCGGATCCGGAACGAAACAGATATCAGATTTCAGATTTGAGCTCATTTCAGATTTCCCCTTTCACTAACTGAATCTCATAGGATTCAGGCCCCTTATAACTCCCTTTTTATAGCTTATTCATATAGCATTACAATTCAGAAGAAATCCGGACATTTCAGAAATTACCCAAAAATCGGGCAGCACAACGGCAGTATACAGAATTTACACAAAAATTCCTGCAAAGAAAATTCACCGAATTCGCACAGAATATAGATAATCACATTCCAGAACATTTATTCTACTGAACAGATAATTTCCAATTTCACAGAAAAATCAGGTCGACTAAAAACACAGTCGAATCAAAAATACCCGGACGAAAATCTTCAAAATATAATCAAAACGTGCACACCCGGCACGGCAACGATATACGGAAAGTTACGCGGTAAAAACTGAACCAATCAAAAGATACGGACGAAAAACCGTAACGAAAACTAAATCCGGACAGAAAAATACCGCCAACCGCGACGGAACTGAAAATTGAGAAAGACGGAATGTGCCTTACCTCGAGCACAGCAAATTCTTCAACAGTCACTTCGATCGAAAACGGCTCCGCGTCTTCCCGAAATCAACTTTTCCAAAAGCTTCTTTTTCTCTCTCCTCAGACGAAAAATCAGATATTTATTTTTTTATTTTTTCTCTCTCTTCAAAATGTCACAAATCAGCTTTATAATACACAGATCGGCCCGGCCGATCGTCCAGATCGGCCTGGACGATCAGACCAAAACCCATCGTCCTGGGACGATTTTTCAGGCCGATGTTTACTATTCATAGGCGATAAAAACCTCTACTCACTGACTTGTGCCATCCACTGATCGTCCCGGGACGATGCCTCGATCGGCCTGGACGATCCCTACAGGAAAACACTTAGAGCAATTTCTGGGCAAAACCTGGAGCTGAAATACACAGATCGTCCCAGGACGATCCCAGATCGGCCTGGACGATACTGGAGCAGTTTGAAATATTACAGCGACTATCTCTAATCTTATCTTCCACTAGAGCTACAACCTTTTCACTTATATACTCATTTCATATCCTATCTCTAAGGGTCAAGCCACTCATCCACCTAAGCATCCTCATCTCTGCAACACTTAACTTTGTATTATGCTTCTCTTTTAATGGCCAACATTCGACACCATAAAGCATTGCAGGTCTCACCACCATCTTATAGAATTTTCCCTCAAGTTTGAGGGGGACTTTTCTATTGCACAATAAGCCCGATGCATTCCTCCACTTCAACCATCCAACTTGAATTCTGCTGATAATATCCCCATCAATTTCGCCATCACTCTGAACAATAGATCCAAGATATCTAAAACGTGTACTCTTATTAATGACTTGATCGCCCAAAGTCACAATATCATCACTAGGTCTATTGATACTAAAATTACACTCCATATAATCAGTTTTAGATCTACTCAAGCGAAAACCTTTAGACTCTAAAGTTGGCCTCCATAATTCGAGTTTACCTTCAACTCCCTCGCTAGTCTTATCAATAAGAAGAATATTATCAGCAAAAAGCATAAACCAAGGTACCCTATAATTACTCACTTCAAATAAATTTTATATGCATTTACTACTTAGGCTTCGTTTGGGACAACTTTTTTACTTTTTTTTAAAGAATTTTCTAGTTAAAAAATTTCGAGTTCAAAAAAATTTAATACTAAAAAGTTGCTTTAGAAAGCAATAAGAAAGCTATCCCAAACAAAACCTTAATTTTATTTAGTCTAATGATTTTGAAAATTGGAAAAAGCATTTAATTTTATTAATCAAGCAGCATTCATTTATTTTGTATTTCACTAATTAATTAGATTCAGTCTAATGATTTTGAACATTGGAAAATTCGTTTAAAAACAGGTTTATTTTGTATTTTTGACCCGTACATTTTTATCCCTACTTGTTTTAAATGTTACATACCAAGATCTATGTTTTTGTTTTTTGCTTTGATGCGTTAACAATTAAAATCCAAAGTAGAGGTAGAAGATTATGTTCTTATCCATAGGATTGAAACCTACTCAATATTTACTAAATTATTTAATGCTCGCAGACCATAAATACCCTATAATATACGAGATTTTTTTTTTTCTTATTGTTTGGCATAAATCTTAGGAACACTGCAAGAGACAACTATATTGAGGAAAAATGATAGAGGAAGAGTGTGACTGTTAATCAAGTGCAAAATTTGGGAAACGCCAATTGAGCTATTTAGAGGAAATGTTAGTGTCTATAAAATTAAATTCATTTAAGATATATTTGACTTGGAGTAACTTGGATTATGTCTGATTTGTGTTAAACACATGTGGATGCTATCAAAGGGGTGTCTAAGAAGTGTTTAGTTTTTAATGATAAAGTAAAAAAATTGAGACAACCCAAATGGGCTGTCCTTTAAGCTAAACGTTCATTTATAAATGTACATGCTCCATAGATATGGACTATTTAACTTTTATTTCAATTTATAATCCTTAGATTTTGGTAGAGGCATATTCTTTTACTTGATGCTGAGCTTGGTGGTATATTCTTAATGTACTGAACTGGCTGAAGCAAAATATCATGATACCATGACATGCAGCAATTCCAAACTTACTGGATGCGACTCTGAACATGGAATTTATTCTGCTCTTTATTGGTCTTTACAGGTGAGTTCCATCTTATATTTTCTCACTATCACATCTGTTTGACATGATCTACCACTGGCATATAAAAAATGATGGAATAATTGCTTATTTATCAGTCGTCACTTAGTTTTGGAAGAAATTATCCATCTGCCTGAGGAAGTGCATGCATTTATGATTGTCATTTCCAGTTTGCGGCTTTAACTTCAATTCATTTTCGCCAATCTTGTTCTGTTTAAATTGAATCTAAATAGTTGGGATATAACGATGATGCTCTGTGTCTAAGTTGTAGTAATTTTTTCGGTTGAAACAGCTTGAGTTCCTATTAAAATGCATATTTGACAGATTTTTATGATATATATGCTATTTCAATTTAGATGAGCTCATCAGTTTGCTTATCTTGGTGATAGTTTTACATGATATCATGACTTGAAATGTTCCTCTAAAGCATTGAGTAGGATTCCACGGCTTGTTTTACAGATAATGATTACTACATGATAGCCAGGACCAAATTCTAGCTGCCACCCTCTAACATGCTATCACTGTTTGCAGAATTTTTTATGGTGATCCCGGAATTGTACCAGTTAAATCAACATGCACCGGAGCACCTGAACAATCTGATACTTCCGATGTTGATCTCCCAAACAAGGTTTGAGAGTGAACATTGAATTCATGAATCATATATTTAATTTATATTCTGAATGAAATTTACCTATAGCAGAGTTAATGGCGACAAGTTGTTTTGAGGATTGTTTCAAAGTAGTAGAATCAGATCTTTATACTCCTTGATATATTTTGTGAAAAGTCAAATCATAGTTTGTTATTTATAGATTCACCTTTAAATGATTACCTAGTTTGTATATTACATGATCAAGATACTTCATCTATAAAATCATAAATCTAGTGGATATGCTATGCATGGCAATTTATGATGTGGTGCAGCTTAAGCTTAGAGCCTGTGCCGGTTCTACAGACACATTCAGTTATCCAACATGACCACTTACACGTTCTTTTGTTCCCTTTTTCAGTATTTGCAAAAGTAGTAATACCTAGCAACTACTTTATGTTAGTTATCATTAACAATATTTTCTTTTATACCTCAAGTCTTGTACTTATAGGCTGTAAGAGGAGGAGAAAAGATAGACAATAGAATACACAATACTTTCCCTGTTCCATTGCCTTGTCTTCAGTTTTTGTGCAGGTCTTCAGTTGCAGCGATCGAGTGTGGTTCTTCCAGCCAAGTTCCACACCAGCTGATATCAAAGCCTTAGTCGACGAGCTCTAGGATGGCCGAGAGCAGCCGACGAGCAGCTCCTGACGAAGATTGAAGCTCAGATGCTTTGTGGAATACCCTAACAAACATCACCTGAGAACTGATCGAACTCTCTGCGGATTTCAAGCAATTCGCTATTGAGACACGGCGGGATATTCAAATGCTGAAACAAAACAATGTCGCATTCTAGGGTGCGAGATGGGTAGTACAGGAGGACACATCTCTTGTCCGACGGGGACCTGTTGGTCTCGAACGAGCACCTGGGGAATCGCTGCTGTGAATCCCACATATTCCGATTCCGATGAAGAAGAAGGGCGGCAGCAATCGACGATCGAGTTCGTCGAACCAGAGGAACGAGGGAACGAAGATAGTATAGGCATGAGGCAGGCTCGGAATCGACTGCCGAACCACCAAGGAGAGTTCCGTGTTAAAATTGATATTCCGTTTTTTTAAGGGCGCCTGCATATTGAGGATTATCTCGACTGGGAAAGGGTTGTCGAAACGTTTTTTTTATTACATGGAAATTCCCCTTGAAGGATTCATGTCATTATTGTTCGACAAGTTTTACGCTGGCTGTCGACTACCTAACGCAACCCTCCACTTTTCTCATACTTTAAAACTTTGGGAGCGAGTTATGGAGCATAGGTTGCGGCGTGATACTAATGTTTCTCAAAATCAATTTGTATTCATGTCGGGTAGGTCGACTATGGAAGCCATACATTTATTAAGAGGTTTGATGGAGAAATATAGAGAAAATAAGGAGGATCTACATATGATATTTATTGATTTAGAAAAAAGCATATGATAAAGTTCCAAGAGAAGTGCTATGGAGAGTTCTTGAAAAGAAAGGAGTCAATAATGCTTATATTCAAATCATTAAAGATATGAATGCAGGAGCTATTACTTGTTTTCAAACACAAGGTGGATTGACCAAGTATTTCCCTATTTCGGTTGGGTTACATCAAGGATCAGCCTTAAGCCCATATCTTTTTGCTTTAGTCATGGATGTTCTCACTAGACATTTGCAAGAGGATGTACCTTGGTGTATGCTTTTTGCTGATGATATTCTTCTTGTATTCTTCTTGTTGATACGACTAGAGAGGGAGTTGAAGGTAAACTTGAATTATGGAGGTCAACCTTAGAGTCTAAAGGTTTTCACTTGAGTAGATCTAAAACGGAATATATGGAGTGTAATTTTAGTAGTAATAGACCTAGTGAGGGGATTGTGACTTTGGGCGATCAAGTCATTAATAAGAGTACACGTTTTAGATATCTTGGATCTATTGTTCAGAGTGATGGTGAAATAGATGAGGATATTATCGGCAGAATTCAAGTTGGATGGTTGAAGTGGAGGAATGCATCGGGCTTGTTATGTGATAGAAATGTTCTGATGTAACATGATGCCCTCATCATGTTCCCCTCAAACTTAAGGGAAAATTCTATAAGATGGTAGTGAGGCCTGCAATGCTTTATGGTGTCGAATGTTGGCCATTAAAAGAGAAGCATAATACTAAGTTAAGTGTGGCAGAGATGAGGATGCTCAGGTGGATGAGTGGCTTTACCCTTAGAGATAGGATACGAAATGAGCATATACGTGAAAAGGTTGGAGTAGCTCCAGTAGAAGATAAGATTAGAGAGAGTCGCCTTAGATGGTTTGGTCACATAAAACGGCGGCCTTCCGATGACCCGGTTAGGAGAGTAGAGGTATTAGATTTGACTTATGTTAAGAAAGGTAGGGGTAGACCTAAAAAGACTTGGTTAGAAAATATTAGGAATGACCTTTCTTTATTAGATTTAAACGAGAATTTGACTTTTAATAGGACACAATGGAGAAAAAGGATTCATGTAGCCGACCCCACGTAGTGGGATAAAGGCTTGATGTTGTTGTTGTTGTTGTTGTTGGAAATTCCCCTTGAAAAACAGGTTAAGTATTTGGTGCAGCTTATACAGACCTGACGACACGAAGGAAGGGGAGCTGTTCGAAGCTGGTATAAGATGAAATAGTTGATGAGGGGGCACTTCCTTCCAACTGATTATGAGCAAATGCTCTACCTGAGATATCAGCATTGTATCCAAGGGCAACGATCCATTAGTGATTATACAAAGGAATTTTATAGATTGAGCTCTAGTAACAACCTTAATGAATATGTTAATCAACTAGTTGCCCGCTATATCGGAAGTTTGAAAGATCCCATTCAAGATAAACTGGAACTTAACTCCATTTGGACTCTCTCGCAGGCCGCCAATTTTGCTCTTAAAGCTGAGGCGCAAATGCTCAGGCACTCCAAGAGTAGTTCCAATCGATGCCAATTTTCAGACCACTTCAATGACTCCCGAAATCTTGCATTTCCCAGCAAGCCTAGGTCGCCTATCCCAACTCCTGGCTCCACTGCAGGTCTGGGAAATGATCCAAAGGCGTCACCAAAACCTCGCCCGCCGCTTAAGGATAATCCGTATGCCAGACCCACAACTCTCAAATGTTTCCGTTGTTTCCAACCTGGGCAAAAGTCTAATGAGTGTTCGACAAGACCACAACTTCAGATTGTGGAAGGAGAACCAGAAGATGATACAGAAAATGTGCTAGAAAATTCTGACAATGTTGTCAAAGATCTTATAGTTGATGAAGGTGAAGCCATAATATGCATCTTGGAGAATCTTACTGTTAGCTCTGCGCCAACCCACAATATCCCAACGAAATGCCATCTTTTGTACACGCTGCACAATTAACGAAAAAGTTTGTGAACTACTCATTGACAATGGATGCACTGAAATGTTGTCTCGCGCTCTTAAGTACAAGCCCTCCAACTCAAAACAACTAAAAATCCCCAGCCTTACAATATTAGCTGGGTCAAGAAAGGGATGAATGTTCTTGTCACCGATATGTGCATGATCAATTTCTCTATAGGAAAACATTATGTCTACGAATTTCTTTGCGACGTCATTGATATGGACGTTTGTCACATTATATTGGGTCAACCCTGACAATGTGATAACGGAGCCGTATATGATTGCCGTTAAAATACTTATTGCTTTGATTGGAAAGGTCGCAAACTGAGGCTTTTGCCAAATGCTTGGCACTGTTGGTGGAATTTTGAAACGGATTTTGAAAAATATTAGTATTTTTTTTGGAATTTTAAAATCGACTTTCAGACTCCAATTTTGAGATCGAACATCCCATTAGAAAAATCATACCACTTCGAGAAGTGGAAATAAGATTTCAAAGCGGGGTTCAAATCTAAAATTACAAGTCCTACTTTGAATGCCACAATTAGAAATTAGATCAAACTCGATGATTGGCACGAAGCTGCCTCTCATCCAAATCTAGATCATGACGTGGGTTATGTCCATGGTAAGGAGTTCGATGATTGGCACGATGTTGCCTCTCATCAGGATAGGTTTCATCCCCGTACATGGAAGGTGGTCTAGATGGGGTGTAGGGAGTCGGATGCTCTCTAGCTCGCTCAAGTGTGTCAAATCTCTCAATCGTGTTCCTACGAAGCTCAGCTAGGTCGGCTTGGTTCTCTTTGAGTTGCTGGCTAATATTGTTCATTTGGCCTACCAACAAGTCTAAGGTCATTCTTAGATGTTTTGGGTAGACTCACCGGTATGCCACTAATTGGTGCAGGAAATTACTGGACAGCGGGGAAAACAGTGAACTAAGGCTAATTAAACAATGGTATGCTTGCAAACAAGTACATGGTTGGTTAGGTAGACTCCTAGGATGTTTTCTAGCATATGTCACCTATGCCTATCATGCTCTGATACCAGATGATGCAGGACATATATGAAAATTTGATTTAGATAAGAATTTTACACACTTATTGAGTAAGAGCTAATTAATTAAAGCTTTGTGATGACTCAAACAAAGAAATTAAAAAAAAAAAAACGGTAAACACAAGCTTAGGCCAAGTTACTTGCAAAAAGTAAAAACCACATAATAATCAATTGATCTAGACGTTGCAAACAAAATGGGTTTCAACAAGAAATCCCTAATCTAACAATAAGAGTAGTGCTATGAAAGATCTCTCAAGCAATTCCTACTAAATACTAAGCTTGTAGCGGAGCTTAGCAAGACTTTGCATGAATCAAATAAAACTACAGGCGAGGATCAACGAAGAAGGTAAGAGATAAGGAAAGAGTTCACCCTTTGCCAAGTTTTGACCTCCTCGCAAGCTTGGATAGCAGTTGGCGGATTCCTGGATGGCTCGGGCAGCAACAACCCCAGCCCGAACTGTGGACAGCAAGCAGCCACACCTGGGGCAGCGATTTCCCGACAGATTCAGGCAGCAACAGTGGCTTCCCAAGGGGCTGGACGGCATGGAACTCTTGCTGGAGTCACTGGATAGTAGGCAGGTGCTCTTGAGAAAAGCCTTGACAACAGTTTTGGCACTTGGAAAAACTCTGGACAGCAAATTTGGATAGCCACGGGTGTAGAACAAATCCTCGGCAGCAGTTTTGTGAACCTTCAGGTTGAGGAAAAATCAAGAGCATGTGCAGAAAGTTCTGGCAGCAGACTTGGAGTGCAGGAAAACTCAAACCGCATGGAGTTTATGAAGAATTTAGAGAAGGCAAAACTAGTAAAATTACTAGGGGGGGAGGCGGGCAAGTGGGGCCAGGTTTTGGAATTGTTTCCAACTTGAAGGGGGCTGAATTTTGAGAACAGAAATTTGAAGTGGGCCTTGGAGATTCCGGTCAATTGAAGGGGGAAAGAATTTGAATCGTTTTCATTAGAGGAGGTGGGTTTTAGGAAACAAATCCAATTCAATTCCTTAGAGGGGGGCGGCAGCTTTTAGAGGGGAAATAGGGATTAAATGCAAGGGCTTAATGCTTGCTTAATTAGGGAACCTAAATTAGGGAAGTGAAATTAAATCCCCTTCAATCAAATATTGAATTGAGGATGAGGTTTAAAGTTTTCCTAAAATAGACTTTGTATTTTAGGAAAGATTTTGAAATTCAAATCACTTGGATTTGAATTCAAAAATCTCTTCCTAATTTTTTCAATCTAGATTAGGAAATATTTGAAGACCAAAGGAAGGGAAGTTCACAGGAGGCCGGCGGCTAGGATGGATGGCCGCCGGTTTTGGTAGTGGGAAGGTGAAGTCGGTTGGGTGAAGAGGGGATGGGTTCGGTGGGGGTGTGGGGTTTGGCCGTAAGCGGGGTAAAGGGGATATGGCCGGCGGCTTAGGGATTTCGGGGAAGTCTAGGCCGGCGGTTAGGAGAAGAGGGGAAGGAGAAGAAGAAGATAGAGAAATAAAACCATGAACCCGGACTCTTCCAAGGTTGGTGGGTGATCCGCTTACCCTCTCCTAGGGATTTCTCTCCAAAGCTCTCAAGCTCTCACACAAATACAAGGTTGCAGGAATTTTCATTATCATTCAATCATTAACCTCTCTAAAGGAAGAGGGTGGCTTTAAATAGCCAAATACATGAAGGGGAAATAACAAAGACACAATTGCCCCTAGGGCATACATAAGACAAAGCCCTCAAGTGAGGGTAGAAAGGGAAAATGAACAATAATAAATCATATACAAAAAATAGATCAAAATAAAAGGCACGATCGTAGCCGTAGATTTCTGATGTCCTCATCACAAAATGTTTAGAACAAAGCACACAATAATATACTAAAAGTTACGTGGCGAAAATATCATAAAATTTGAGAAAAAAATATTTTTATTCATATCGTTTTAGAAAATTATTGGAATTGAAATCAAAGACAAGTGTTTAGAAGTTAACCTCATGCTCTATGAAATCCTTAACTTGCCCGACAGACAAATCTCGAGCTATGGCCTCCAAAAATCTTTTTCTTCTTTATCCTTCTTTTCTTCCTTCTCCGGCAAGGGGGTTGGTATGCGGAGGGTTAAAATGGATTAAGATGTTTTATATTGAAAAAAAAAAACATCATTTTAGATCCAAAGTCGCGTCGCCTACTACCCTAATGATGTTGCGCTCAACAAATTATTTCAAATCCTCCTAGATTCCTCAAAACCGAGAGTTAAGCATCACAATGCTCCTCTAAATCCTCTTCCCAGACAGAGAGGACAATGTCGCGGTGCCACCTCTCCCAATGACGCAGTGCTCCAAAGACACTTTGGCTACTCTTGATTTCATCTTTTCCAATTTAAATTCTTGGCTTATGTAGGGTTAATCAAGCATCATAGGACTTATAATGGATAGCCAAATCAAAGTTGAGTGAAGATTCATTCTAACTTAAATTAATTACCTTAGTTATGGAACAGTGGGTGTTACATACATAGTGAAGTATATATTCGTCTTTGTTTCATCTCATCTTTTCTAGCAAATTCATCAAGCAATATTGCTGTTCTGGTTCAATATATTCTTAATTATGTAATTCTTTTACAGGGTTCTCCACTTTTATCTAGAGTTAAGTATTGCTACTTTTGTAAGAGAAATGTCAATCGGTTCGATCACCATTGTCCTGCATTTGGGAATTGCATAGGTTTGTCTTATATGCGCCGAATTGCAATATCGTAGCTGATTCAATTGTGTAATGATTTCTACATCAGATCATAATCTATTTGTTATCAAATTGATGTGCTGTGCAGGTCAGAAAAACCATCACCTATTTATGGTTCTTGTTATTGGCTTCATTACAACGGAGGCCACGTTTTTACTTTGCTCGAGTCAATGTATGTCATGGCATTAATTACCAACTTGTCAATTAGCATTTTACTTGACTTTTTGGTTCTATGTGGGGGAAATGATATCCTTTAAGCGAGAAAAATACAACATAATCTTAAAGTGATTTTATGATTATATGACTTTGCTCAATTATCTATAATAAGCTATTTTCACTCTTCTTTAATGAAGTATGGATCTCTTTATCAACAAATCTCAGCATTGATCTCCTAGAATGAAGAATTAATTTAAGATTTTGGTCCATAATAGTTAGAGAGTTCGATAGGGAGGTTTTGTTTCTCAATTTTCAAATTTTATTGCAATTACTCCTTATAAATGATTGTATTATTGCAGATATCAAAGTGTCATCTCTTGCAAATAGTGGGAGGTTTGAGGTATGTCCGGAAACAAGTCTCATGTTCTTTCTAATTTCGACCAAGTATTATCTTTTTGCAGAATCTCTCGTTTTAGCTTATAAATATCGCACAAATTGTAGTGCCTATATGAAGGCATTTTGTAGATTTCACTTATGCAGAGTTTCTGTTAGAGTTTCTGTTGGGCTTAGGCTGTGGTCTCTGTGATATTATCAAATATGTATAAATAATAAAAAAAAGGATGGAGGTGGGGCTAATTAACTAGATTTGGCTATGTGAGTTAATGAGCCAAATTTGAGCATGCTTAATTGTTATTTGGCTTACCTCGTTAAGGAAACAAACTAAAATTTTTTATTTGTGTTGAATCTTTAACCTATTGAGCCGAACATGGGCTATTCACGGACATAAAGTCTATTTGAAAGTCATATATAAAATGTAGAAAATACATGTTGTCATGTATATGTGTATTTATCTATACAAATATGAATAAATACAATCTATTCATGTGTATAAGCACACATAGGCTATATATTATTGAGTTGAACACAATCGAACAAAGCTTTATTCATATTTGACTTGTTAAATATATGAGCTTATAAAATATAGTTATACTCGAGTTAATTATTGAGCCGAACATGATCAAATCCAAACAAAGAGTATTTTTGCTAGTCTTATTTGCGGGTGACTTCGTGGTTGTTATTGGAGTGGATGACGACGTTTTTTTGTGGGGAGTACATTTTTAAAGGGCTGATTGATGCTGTCCTTTTCCGATTGTGATTATTGTGAAAGTTTTTATAAGAACCGGTTTGTCCGGTTCAAATGAACCAGACCTAGCGCTAAGCAGGCGAGTAGAATCACGAATGAAGCAGGACGAGTGGACCAGACAAATGGATTGAACGCAGGTACGAATGTTTCAGATGGGATCAGATCGTGGGTTTGAATTAGTAATCACATACGGGAGTGAAAAGCAACGACTCCTCGTGTGAAATATCTTCGATCTGCTCACTCCATTTGAACCATACGAATAGAAGAGGTTGTGAAGATGAAGCTAACTAAGAGGAAGAAGAAGGAGAGGGAAGGTTCCATTACTGGCATCGAGGGAGACAAAGACTGTGGAAGCTAGGGAGAAGGATCAAGCGAGCAAGCGAGCAGGCTAGGGCACGTTAGATTTTTATGTGAGGAGTTCAAGGTAAGTTTTGTTATGGAAATTGTATTTAGAAAATTTATTTTAAAATTTTTGAGCATATCTTTTAAAATTAAACTTAAAAATAATAATGAGATTATGAAAAAAATTTAATTATTATTTTTGATAAAATGTATTGTTGAGAGAGAGAAAGAGAGAGAGAGAGAGAGAGAGAGACTATGTAAATTTTATGACATCTTTTATATAATTTTAATTAGATAATTAATAAGTCAATTTTGTATGAATCTAATTAAATAAGAATAGATAATTTATGTGGATATATGAATTTATCCGGATCAGGTTGTGACAAAAGTGTTATCAAAGCTATGTTAGTATCTTAGGAATATGAATTTTCATGAAAGAGCCATAGGAATAATTTTTAAAATTATCCATAAATAATTTAGAGATTCAATTAGATAGTATATTTAATTATGCCTTATATAAATATATTAGGTATGCAGATGATCAAGAGGGGTAACTGATAGAAATATGGTAGGAGAAGAAGTACCACCTGAAATGACTGTGAACACCAATACCTTTACCCAGATGATGACGGCTATGACCTAACTACTTCAGGAATTATCGCAACATAGAGTAGGAGTTGATAAATATCTGAAGTTATTCCAGGACATATGACCACCTCTATTCAAAGGTAACGAGGGACCGAATAAGGATGAAAATTGGTTGCTTCATATAGAGAAAATATTGGATAGTCATGTCCTGGTGAAAGGAAAGTGTCACTTGCTGCATTTGTTTTGGGTGGAGAAGCTGAAAAGTGGTGGAGAGGACAACGTGAAGACATGCTAGAAGATATTCAAATATTACTGGTTAACTGGAAGACTTTGTAGAACTTTTCAGAGAATGATTTATACCTATGTCAGCAAGGAGGTAGATGAGGGACAAATTTGTAAGACTGATTCAAGGAAACAAATTAGTGATGTAATACAAAGCAGAATTTACAAGCTTATCTAGATATGCATCACAACTAATTGCAACACTAGAGGAAAAATGTTATCGATTCCTATCTGGTCTAAAGATGCAACCAGGAAACCTTTATTACCTTTAGGAATCGAGGATTATACAATATTGGTAGAGAGAGCAAGAAGGGTAGAGATTGATTTTCAAATGACTTAGAAGTGAAGAGATCAACATAAAAGGAAGAGTGTTGAAGAAGATATCCAAAGCAATCAGATTGAATGATCAAATGGAAAGAAGCCTATGTTTAGCCCTAGTGGAGTTAGTAGTGCTGTTGCGAGTAGAGTCATGGAAGTTTGTGCTAAGTGTGGTAGATTTCATAAGGGTGAATGTTTGATGGGCTCCAACACTTGCCATTGGTGTCGTCATTTTTGACACATAGCAAAATATTGTCCAACTTTGGTACAAAGGACTTCAAGAGAGATGAGATCAAGTGAAATATCTTCACAGAAGAGCTTTGGCAAACAAAAGATGATATAATCAACATTTTCAACTCCAGCACAACCTCAACCAAGACAGAATATTCAAGTGCGAGTTTATGCTTTGACCGAACAGGAGCTTAAGGAATCAATGGATATTAACAAAGATGAAGAGATGTCTTTAATATAGTAACTTGTTATGTTACATAAGATGTTTTACTTTATCCAATTATCTTATTATGTTATAATGGATGTTTTGTTTTATTCAGTTATGTATTCACTGTTAAAGTTTTTGTTAAATGAAAGAAAAAATGTTATTTTGTTTATATATCAAGTATTTATTTACAATTAACTCATAACAGTATACTATAACTAATAGGTACTAGTTAAAATACACGTGCTCCAAGTGCATGTGAGTAAATTTTTAAAAATAAATCTAAATATAATAAAATATAATATTATATTTATTTAATTATATGAATGAATAGTAAAAGTAATTGTAATAATGATCATCTTAATAATTAGTTAATTATTCATATAAGATTATATTTGATAAAATATATTTATTTTTTTATTTTATAATTTGATGCTAAAAAATTTATTTGTTAGTAGAATTAATAGAGCAATAAAAACAATCAAAATACATTTAAAAGAATACCTTAAAATTATAGTCTCAAATTAATAATGGGATACCAACATATTAAGTTTAAAACACAAAACAAAAATTAAATGTATATAAATTACTTGAAAATCAATATCTCATAACAATAAAAAAAATTTCTGTCACAACTCTTCACGAAACTCATAACTAGCGTGATTCTTCAAGAGGAGTGAAGGTATAATTGCAAGCCTTTAAATTTAATATCAAGCCAATGTGATGTTAAAAGAATATATTACACACAATAAGCCAATGACTAAAATGAAGAGGTTATTAATGTAGTTTAATATTTGGAAGTATGATATAAATAGCATATCGATCTTATATGATGATAGCCTCAAGTCGAGATTTAACTGTTAACATCATTAAAACTATCAGTTTACTAAAATCTATGATATTTAACAAAACTAACAAGATGCTCCACGCAAACTATGTTATATCTTACCAAAATACAATGATCAACATGGTCCGGCTTCATTTTGCATGGCTCATGTTTTTCTCTCTTCTAGCTGAGAGGTTAATGAAAAAGCTATTTTATAGTTGACAAATATTAGTTTGCTGTAAAAAAAGATAAGCTTTTTAGGTAAATCGTAGGAAAAACAAAGGAAAAAGCTACCCAATTTTGAGATTTGAACGACTTTTTTTCCTTTTAAGTAGGTAGAAAAAGCTGACTTAAACCAAACCTATTAAATCCCATGATCTAATCTAAACCCATAATCAAAGTAGATCAAACATTGTGCCCAACAAAAATACAGGAGACTTCCAAAGAAGAATTCCTGATATGGTGCTGCCTGATGAGAACCTAACATGGTGGATGGACTTGGCCATCTCATACTTGAACTCCTTAGTCTGAAGCCGATGCTTAATTAAGGAAGTTCTCAACAATAAGAACAAGAATATAATCAAGCTTATTCTGGCCCTCCTCAAGAAGTCCACGCCTAACCATTTGACGCATAAGAGCCTCACTCTAAAAAATATGGTATTGGTTCTTCTCCCTCGCCACATTCCTGATCCTACTCAGTGCATATGAAACTCTCCACAACTACCTCTTGCAGCAGAGCCCATACTAAACCATCAACTTTAGCTCAGCGTTCAGCCGCTCCTCATAAGTGCAGCCATCTCATTTGCACATGCAGAAGAAAAAAATAAAGAATGAGAGGAAGAGTTGGAGGAAGAGAAGCGACGACAACCTCATATTTTGCGAGGATAAGAGAAGAGGCAAGATCTATTAAATTTGAAGAGGTTGGCAAAGAATTGAAGAGGCTAAACTTTTTTTTTTGGTCTAAAAACGTGTGAAGAAACAAAAAGTTGTATTTAATTTTTTTGGAAAGAAATGAAAGTGACAACGAAATTTATGAGAGCCGAAATCGCAACGAAATCAACAGGTGAAGTCGGGCGGTATAGGTTTATTTTAATTTTTAAATGAAAGGTCATGATTTTTAAGTCATTTTAGATATAATAAAATGAATGGCTAACATTTATTTGAATGATTAAAATGGAAGGATATATATATATATATATATATATATTGCACGCAGGTTAGACAAAAATGTGAAGATTAGAAACTTACCCTAGTCTCCTTGAATCTCCCTCTTGATTCGAAGATCTTATCTATTGAAGGGACCTCATCAACCGAGAAGTCATCAATTTCCTCAAACTTTATATGGAAATATTGCACGCAGGTTCAATCCGAAATGGTTTGATGAATACTCTGATTGGTTAGAGTACAGTGTGCAAAAAGATGCTATTTTTTGTCTTTACTGTTATCTATTTAAACCTCAAGAGCAGATCATTAAAGGTCAAGGTGGTGGGGATTCATTTGTTGGAGAAGGTTTCAAAAATTGGAAGAAGAAAGAGAAACTATTATGTCACATTGGAGATCACAATAGCATACATAATAAGGCTAGACAAAAATGTGAAGATTTGATCAAAAAACAAGAACACAGTCTTCCTGCTTTATGGTTAAGCAAAGATGATAAGAACAAAAAAGAATATAGGATCATGTTGACTGCAGCCATTGATTGTGTTAGATTTTTGTTACGTCAGGGGTTATCATTTCGTGGTCATGATGAGTCTTCCAATTCAGATAATCGAGGAAATTATTTAGAGCTATTTGACTTTCTAGCGAGTCATAATGAAGAAATTAAAACAGTGACATCTGCATATGCTAGCTCAAATCTGAAGTTAACTTCACCAAAAGTCCAGAAAGAAATATGTATTGCTGCATCAGCTGAAACTTTAAGATATATCATGAAAGATATTGGTAGCTCGTATTTCTCAATTATAGTTGATGAATCCCGTGATGTTTCTACAAAGGAACAACTTGCTATTGCTGTGAGATATGTAGATAAGTTGGGCCAAGTGATTGAAAGATTTATAGGTATCAAACATGTCACATCCACTAATGCAGTTACACTAAAGGCAGCCATTGAGGACATTCTAGCTAAACACTCTTTGAGCATACAAATGATACGTGGTCAAGGTTATGATGGGGCATCCAATATGCGAGGATAATTTCATGGTTTAAAGGCCCTTATTCTAAATGATAATCCTCAAGCATTTTATGTTCACTGTTTTGCTCATCAACTCCAATTATGTTTGGTAGCAGTTGCAAAGAATCACTGGCAAGTAAAGCATCTCTTTGAGTTCACTTCTAGAATTATTAATACAGTTGGAGCTTCCTGTAAGAGATCAGATACTCTTAAAAGTATTCAGCATGATAAAGTCCTTCTTCATCTTAAAAATGGCAATCTCATAAGTGGAAAATGTTTGAATCAAGAGACTAATTTACAGAAATCTAGTGATACTCGTTGGAGTTCACATTTTCATTCTTTGATTAGTCTCATGCGTATGTATGCTTCTGTGATTGAGGTCCTAGAGATTGTTAAGAAAGAAGGGATTCATGATCAGCAATCGGTTGAAGCGGGTGTTCTGATTGATATAATGGAGTCTTTTGATTTTATTTTTACAATGCATTTGATGATTGATATATTGGGCATTACGAATGAGTTATCGCAATCATTGCAAAGAAAAGATCAAGACATTGAAAATGCGATGAAATTGGTTCAAATATCTAAACAACGACTACAACTACTAAGGGAGAATGGATGGAATGCTTTACTAGCTGAAGTATCACGTTTTTGTGGTGTTTTTGAAGTTATTGTTCCAAACATGAATGAAACATACAAAACTCGTCGTCGAGCAGTGCGAAGAGCTGAAGAAATAACAAATCTACATCATTATCGTGCTGATTTATTTTATACTGTAGTTGACATGCAACTTCAAGAGCTAAATAATCGATTTTCCGCATCAAGTACAGAGTTACTACTTTGTGTGTCATGCTTAAACCCAAGTGATTCTTTTCATGCTTATGATGAGGGGAAGTTGATATATCTAGCAGAGTTATATCCAAGTGATTTCTCTATAATTGAGGTTGTTGCTCTTAAAAATCAATTATCAACTTATATTATTGATATGCGGACCAGTGAAGAGTTCTCCTCTCTAAGAAGCATTGTTGATCTTGCAAAGCAGATTGTTAAGTTCAGAAAGAATGATGTGTATCCTTTAGTTTACAGACTTATTACTTTAGCATTAACTCTAGCTACCAGTTGCTACTGCTACAGTGGAGAGAGCATTTTCAGCAATGAAAATTATCAAACATCGATTGCGTAGTAGGATGGGCGATGATTGGATTAACGATTGTCTTGTGCCTTACATTGAAAAAAATGTATTTGATTTGATTCCCAATGAAGATGTAGTCCAATATTATCAGAAAATGCAAAATAGATTGATAAAATTGTAATGATTTTTAATTTTTCTATCATATTGGAATACAAGATTTCACTTTGAATTATCTCCTCATTTTGTTTTTTATTTTTTGTTATATTTGTCTATTAATAAGAAAATTTTGCCCCCCTACGATGAAAGGCTGGTTCCGCCCCTGATTGCGGGTCATCGAAAAGCACACGAGGTCTAAAATTGATATTTTTCGGGTTTTACAGCTTTATGGCGTAGAATATTGATCATTAAAAGAGAAGCATAATATTAAGTTAAGTGTTGCAGAGATGATGATGCTCAGGTGGATGAGTGGCTTTACTCTTAGGGACATGATATGAAATGAGCATATACGTGAAAAGGTTGGAGTAGCTCCAATGGAATATGACATTAGAGAGAGTCGCCTTAGATGGTTTGGAATGGCGACCTTCCGATGACATGGTTTGGAGATTAATTGTATTAGATTTGGCTTATGTTAAGAAAGGTAGAGGTAGACCTAAAAATACTTGGTTAGAAAATATTATAAATGACAATTTTTTATTAGATTTAAATGATAATTCAACTCTTAACAAGACAATGTAGAAAAATGATTTATGTAGACGACCCCACGTAGTGGGATAAAGGCTTGATTTTGTTGTTATTTTATATTTGCTGGATGGTTAGCGATGTGAGTAGTTTGTGGCTTGTTTTGTTGGGGTTTTTGAAATTTAAACAGGGATTATGGCCAATTGAGTTGGGGACTTTAAAAATGAATTAGGATTAACTTAACTATAAATTGAGACTAATCCAATGTGAGTCTTATCTACTAGTAGTGTTTTGAATTTGCCAAGTATAACACAATGCACAATGGTTGCTCTAGCAGCACCTACATGCCCGTCATTGCACGCATACTTGGGCATGCATGCTCATGTAGTTGTGTGAGGGACCACTGTTTTGAAGCAAAAATGCAATGGTGAGACTAACTAAAATTAAGCCACATAAGATAATTTTTTAAATTTATTGAAACTTTTTACATTGAGAAACCGATTAGAGATCGAAAGGTAGATGTAGTGTGAAGTGAGAGTGTATAAAAATGAGGCACTGAGAAGCATGTTGAGGATATGCTTAGAAGCATTCTCGAGAAGAATCTTATAAGTAAGAATTTATTAATGCCAACAACAAAAAGGTACAATAAGCATATAAAAAAACTAACGACAAGAAAAAATGAAGAGGAGAACCCCAAAAAAGTGACCAGCTCCAGCAATAGAGAACTAATAACCAACTAGCAATAACTCATGAACCATGAAAACCAATGAGGATGAGCGAACGTTTGTGCCCTTATTGTGGCATATGCTGAATTGAAGCATAAAATTTAAACCAAGATTTCATTCAAAGCAGGAACCTAGTACACAACGCTATAACATTACAGTGTAGCATGACATGCACTAGTGCATTGCTTTGTTTTTCTCCTAAAGCTTAAACGTCGTCTACTAGCCTATGTTATTAGAAGTTTATAAATAGTTGTACGAGGCATGCAATTCTAAACTTTTGCACTTGAATAATTTTTTTTTTAAGATTCAATCTTGTAAGCGCAGGCTGGATTTGTGATACTTGTTAGTGTACAAGTGAGACTACTCAATTTCAGGGGAAGCTATCTCCTTTATGAGGCTTGTTTTTTCTTGACTATTTCTTTCATTGTCTATTTCTTGTATATAGTTTATTATTGGCTAATTTATTGCTCTTAATTTTGGTCAAAAGTAATTCGTGGGAAATCTGATTTTATAGAAATTAATTGTATTACTTGTTGATTTTTTTTTCCAATTTTGTTGAAGTTTTTTATATTTTCAAGCATTTCAGTATCATATTAGTCTTAAATTCTAATATTATATATTTTTATTTAAAGAAAGTGATTTGTGAATTTTCTATTCTGCATGGCATAAAAACATACCAGACATTATTGGTTGCTTCAGAAAACTCTGATCATGAATCATCCTGCATATCTCACTATGTGAACATTCTCGTTTTAAGCGTATAAGCTTGTTGCTTTCACAGCAGTACATAATTGTTGTCTGAGATTGAATGCCGATTACCTCCTATAGAAGGAAGATAAGAGATTTTACATAGCAAAACATGTTCGAGTAGTACAGTCTAGTTATTCTTGTAGCAATTCAAACCATTCTCTCATTGCTAACATTAATCGCCAATTCCTAGATTAATGAAGGAAAGAAAAGATGATATTGACTCGTGATACAGTTTTTAAAATTCATAAAGCTTATTTCTTTTCAAACCGGCCATCTTTTTCTCTTTCAAATAATAGTTCTATGTTCATGTCGAATGAAAATTTTCACGATTCTTTAATTATTCTTTTTCTTTCTAAGTGTTACTAGTTGGTTTTATGTAGTTTTTTGCTTTAACAATAGAAACTTTAAATATCCAGCTCATTCATTCACTCAACCATTTTTCTGTTCTAATTCTTAAAGTAAATTTTCTTTTCTGGTACTGGATACGGACTTCGTTTGTGTTGCTTTTGAAACATGAAAAACATGAATTATACTTTTTTGCTGACAAATTTTCTGCTATTTATCATGCAGAGAGACCTTCCTGGCAACTTGGTTACCAGCACACTACTTTTCTCTTGCCTTCAAGTTCTTTGGCAGGTTTGCGATGATGCCACTTAATACTGTCTCACAGTTTCAAGTCATGATTTAGTGAACTAGATATTTTAATGGATCATCGTGAGAAAGTTGTTGTCATGTTGGATTGATATGTTGGCCTTTGTATGTATTCCACTATCAATTCAAGCAAGTATGATAAAAATGGCAAACAATTGACGTGATGCCACGACTGCAATTGAATCCACCCAGACATCCTCTGTTCATGAAATGACCTGTATCTACTTATCTAGAACATCAGAAACACCAAAGAAAGTACCTTTCGCGCTGAACTCGATCAATTATGCTGAAAATGACAGTCTACATATAAAACGTTGCACAAAAAGTCACTGATATGTTGCTTATTCGCAAAATAAACAGTGCCAACGCGTTTGGAACATCAAATTTACCCTAGTATCATCCTTCGTATCACCAAATAGCCATACGTTGAAAAAATGACAGACTATGGGTGCAATATCACCTTCATTGCATTGAGTTGAGTTCAGCACCATTTCCACACGTATGTTAACTAGTGAGTCATCACCTTCATTGCGTATTGGCTTTTGTTCGTAGGCGGCTGCTATATGCTTTTGCAAGCCAGCCGACATTAACTGAAAGGACTGTGGGCTCCGAAAATTCGGCCCCGGCCTCCGCTCGCTTTTCTTATTCGGCGAGGGAGTTTTAACGGACTAAGTTCCGAGGTAAATTTTGGAAGGCAGATGGGTTTGTAGATAAGACACTACCCAGAGATTTCGCCCTCATTTTGCGAGGACTTTATGATCTGAGTTCTGGTTTCCTATAGGCGCAAGCCCCTATAGTTAATTACCCCTCCCGATCACGAGAGAGAACTTTCGATTAAGGCTAGTCGTCGATCAGATACGTAGAGTATACGTGTTAGCTGACATATAGTAGCAGCAATGGGTATGAAAATTGGATTTTGATTTGGGAATTTGGAAAGATTGAATATTTGGATATAGTTGATATTTAAAACAGAAATGACACCATCTCGCACTTAAAGCGGATGATGGGGGAATGGATGATAGACCCGATCAAGATCCCATGGTTCCGTCGTCCCGGGCCATCGTGGTCCCTGGTCTACTTAGTCAGAGGAGGTAGTCGACCCAACCTGACAGAAGGATCCTTGTCGGCAGCCATGGGTTGCTTCGTCCAAGAGAACCTTGTAGACCGGGGTTGAATGTTTGTCTAAGGGGACAAATTTGAATCCACCTTAGCTGACAGAGGGCTTTGTGCCCTATCGATCATATCCTATTGATTCATATCTCAAGGATTTAACGCCATTAAGGAGCGTATTGGCTCTGGCCATAACCGTTATCTGTGGTGCCATTTGGCGGCAAAACCACTCGGTTCAGAAGGCCCCAGGTCATAACCGTTTACCTGCAGTGCCATTTGGCGGCGAAACTGCCGGTTAGAGGACACGTACCACGTCCTTACTGGCAAGAGATTGTTTGAGAATGGATCCTAGTGATATTTTCGACTAGGCATTTGGCTCTTTGTGAGCTGAAGTTGATTTTAATTTGTCCACCTCGACAAACTGTTGTGGAGGGCGGATGAATTTTGCTTTAAGCGAGTTAATGGATTTATTTCATTTAAAATATTTTTGGACTTTTGAAATTTTTGTGGAGTTTTGGATTATTTGAAATGGACTTTGGATATTTGAGAGACATTTGAAAATATTTGGGGACCCCTCCGGTTGAGATCTGCATTCAACACGGCCATCATCGGGGTGTTTGGGGGTCATTTCCATTTAAGGCTTGAACCTTGTCGACCCTATCAACTTATCGATAGGGGATCGGGTTTCTCGTAGGCTTTGTGCCTTTTGTTTAGTGAATTCTCTTGATTTTAGGCTTTGAAGGCCTAAAAAGAATGTATTTAAACAAATACACCGTTCGATACAACCGTGTATTTTGTTATGTAGTTCGAATCTTGTCGACTTCTATTGATCCGTATAGAAGGATCGGATTCGAACTTGAATTCACTTGTCAACCCGCGCAGCATCCATAGGCGTCACGTGTGTACCAATAACAAGCTCGCCAGGGCCCATGCGGGTTGAGATTGTATTTACCCCTTATGTACCTATGTGTATACAAACTAAGGTGCACGTGCAGGGGTACTTTGAAATAATTATAGACGCCTTCTGTCTGCTTGTACGAATGTTGCAGATCCGGTGGCGTTGAGTTGTAGATCGTAGATGCATGTATTTGTTGAAGCCCTTTGGGCATTTACTTGTAGATTGTGTGTATGTAATAGGTTTTCTACGATAGTTCGTAAGAGATCGCCTTTCATTCATCACAAACACCCCACATCTATCACAATTATTTCAAATCATCGATTTGCATGATTGGGATGAACATCGTGAATCAATTATTGTCCTCTATTTGTAAGCTTCATTATTTATGAAATCATGAGGCATCTTCTATAACTTTCGTATTGCTTGTAAGCAATTTGTGTTTGTAGTCTCATTGTCCACTGCAAGTCATTGTTTATTTGTATGATATTTGAATAACTCAAATATTTTCTTAATTAGGACTTGCATCCAAATTAAAGTGATAATTCTTTATCATTCCATTGGAGATTTCTTGTATCAAGAGTATAGACAATCCCTTTTCCACTTCTTTCTTGCATTGGTTTGTACGGTACTACATTCTTTGAATATGAATTGTTGTTGTCTATGAAGCTCTAACATTATATCCAATGTGTACCTCTTGCATTTATTTGGGAATTGCTATCTCACCACTCATAACTTCACTTTAAGCATGATATCAAGCTCCTTCATACTTGGTTCCAACTCTACACTATTAAGAGTTTGATTTTATATGATTTGTTCGTTCAAGTTCAAACATCTTATGGCTCATTTGGATTCCTTGTGCTATGGTTCAACTTAAATTCTTATGGATCATTCAATTCATGATTCGTTATCAAAAACCCTTCTTGATATTACATGGTCCAAGTTCAAAGCATATGATCAAGTACTTGAATTCAAATGTCCAACTCAAGTTCTCATTCTTTTGGAGTTCAAAGTGCAAATTCAAGTTCTATGCCCAAGCTTCTTAGTGATCATGTTGAATTAAAGTTCTAGTTTAGTCTTTTAAACTCCTTTGGAAATTTGAGCCTCTTATATTTGATTGAATTCAAGTTCAAAACAAGCCTTCTGGGTGTTCAAATAAAGTTCACTGTAATTTGGCTTGTTCATGTTCTCCATATTCATTTAAAGTCCTTGCAAGTTCAGGATTAATTTTAGTTCAATTTTATTTCATTGCTCATTTAAGTCCAAATTTTGGTTCAAGTCCGGTCCCACAAATCCACCATTGTTCTTTGAATTCAATCAAGTCCAGGTACGATTTCACCCGAAATTTCGGCAGCCTCCCGGCGTCTCCCCCGTTTAGGGGAAAACTACGAGAAACTGGGCCTTTCCCACCACGCGCAATAAAGGCGTGTATGGTAGGTGTCCTCTGACGAGGACACCGCGGCCGTGATTTTTGTTCCTCCCACCACGCGCAATAAAGGCGTGTATGGGGTCTTTGACGGTACCTGTTTAAATGACACAATTTGCTTTCCCCCCGCTCGGGGGTACTTATGAGTGACCCCGCCTCGCCGTAGGTGCCGCACCGGGGTCCCTTCCCACCATGTGCAATAAAGACATGTATAGGCGGTTTTCCGGTGCTCCACGAACGTCGAAGTAGAGTTTAGGCGATTGCTTGCTTCGTCGTAATCATCAGACCGGCGTCCCATCCCACCACGCGCAATAAAGGCGTGTATAGGAGTTTTTCCGGTCTGTTGCAAACAACGATGCGAGAAATCTGAGTATAGAGAGTTTGTACCTTCGCGGGCTTTGTCGGTGGCTCGTAGACCGAGGCGGGAGGAGCAGGCATTTGGATTTCTTTCACTTATTTATTATAATTACCTTTAATTAATTATGACTTATTATAATTAATTGTAAATAACCTTAATTAATTATAAATAATTATTATTAATTAATTTTAATAATAATAATATTAATTAATTAAAATTAACTCTAATTAAGATTAATCATAATTAATTGAAATTAATTACGATTAATTACTTAAAATTAATCATAATTAATTCTAATAATTATAATTAAATAAATAATTATAGTTAATTATAATTAATTAAAATAATCTTTAATTAAAATTAATTAATTAGTATTATCTATAATTAATTAGATTAATTATAATTAATAAAAAATAATCATAATTAATATAATTAATATAAATTCTAATTAAAATTAATAGTCATTAATTTTAATTAAAAATTTTAATATCCCTCCCCCTCCTCTCTTCTCTGTTTTCACGGGATGAGGCCGAAGAAGCGCACGGAAGGGAGAACGTTACCTTCACTACACGCGAGCTCCTGTTCTTGCTTTAGATCAAAATGTCGGGACTTCCGATCCACACAGGGAGTCGGTCGGAGGAGCTAAGCCGAAGCAGCGACAAAGAAAGCGGAGAAGGGCTCGGGTTCGGTCGGAGCAGAGGAGGAGATCGACGGGGGTTCCTGCGGCTTGGATAGAGGGAGCTCGGTAGGATGAGGAGATCGAGAGGGATCAAGTGGAGATCGGCTAAGGCTGAGGTAAGCTTCTTCACTCTCTCTCTCTCTCTCTCTCTCTCTCTCTCTCTCTCTCTCTCTCTCTCTCTCTCTGTATGGATCGAACGGCTCAAGCAAGAGCTGGGGTCGGGGTAGAGTCGGAGAGGGAGGTGGAGCTCGGCTTTGGCGTCGGCACAGGGAGGGTGACGGGATAGGAGTAGGAGGTCGGGTTGAGTAGGGTCGGCGTCGGGATCGGAAGAGATGGAAGAGGTCGGTCGAGTATTTGGACGGGAGTGGCGATCGTATTGTGGAGAGGAGTTCGTGGATGTGGGAAGAGGAGTCGGAGAAGCAGTCGTGTGAGATTTGCGAATGGAATTGGGGGAGAGCGAGAGCAGCGATCGTGTTTTAAAGGCGGAGGCAGAGGCGGGCTCGAGGCGTGCGATCGAGACATGCGAGGCGACATTTCGGCGCCGTTGCAGACTGCCGATAGGGTGTAAGCAGGATTTTTGCCAGGGATTCGGGATGGGCTTCACGCACAGGTAATGATTTTAGGCATTTTTTTATTCTTCTTTTTATTTTGTCTTAACCGTTGAGGTCAACAAGGACGTCGCAGCATTCATCATATGTTGCATTGTGCGTTTATTCTAGTGTTCATGGGAACTATTGCATGTATTTTCATGCAGATGATGTTGGTTGTAGAGAGATCGTTGCTTTTCAAAACTCATCTTCTGTCGACATGCATTTGTTTGGTAATTTGTCTGATGCTGAGTGTAGGAAAGCTATCGCTTCTGTAACTTATTTGTTGTCATCGTTGCTTGTCGGGATTTGTAAGATTTATGCATACAATACAGTAGCGCGTTGTCTGTTTTCCATTATTGCTTTTGTACGGGCTACTGTATGCACGATAGTTCTTGGTTTTTGCCCGTAAACAAACTATCAATGAATGCTTGCATCCATCATACGTTGCATGCCAAATCCTTCTAGTTGTATTTGCTTGCATGATTGATATAGATATCGCTTGCTCTCATTTGCATGTTAATTTGGCTGAATATTCTAAGCTATTTTGATTTCATCGTTCGTCATTCGTATGCATTGAGAGTTTGTTCATCATGAGTCTTCTATTTTCTTGCATGAGATTCATTTGAATGATCAAAGTTACTATTTGATTTTTATATCTTTATTTTTGCCGTGCATTTATCAATTTAAAGTTCAGTTCCTTGCTATTTGTTTGAGTTCAAGTTCAATTTGTTGTCTCTTATTAAATGTCACTTTCAAGCTTTGTCCCCTGCTATTTTGTTTAAGTTCAGGCCCCGTGTCAATAAAAAATCCGGCAGACTCCTGGTGTCTTCCCTGTTTAAGGGAAATTCTACGAGTCGGGCCTTCCTGCCATGCTAGAGAAAACGTATACGATAAGTGTCGGATGACATCGCGACCGTATATCTTTAATCCCGCTACATCAGAGAAATGCGTGTATAGGTCTTCAATGTACCTGTTTGAAATGCGCAATTATTTTTCTCTAGGCACTGAGACATCTACGAATACTTATGTTCATCCCCACCAGACTATAGAAAAGCGCGTACGAGGCTACCTGCCACGTCGTAGACGCCGCACCAGGTTCATTTCCCACCATGCTAGAGAAAATCATGCACAAGTAGTTTTTCGGTGCGCCGCGAATGCTGAAAACGAGTTTTGAGGATTTTCTGAGTTTGAGATCATTATACCTGTGCAATATGACAGCGGCGGTGGTGTCGTGGTGGAGATGATTAAAATACACAAAGCTTCCCTTTTTTCTCTTTTTTGTATATATATATATTATTGTATTACTATTATAATATTACTATTATATAACATTAATAATGATAGCAATAGTAATATTAGTAGTAATAATATAAATAATAATATAATATTAACACTAATATTAACATTAATATCAATTAATATTAATAATAATAACAAAAATACATTAAAAAACTAGAGATAGGGATTACCCTCGTCGGTTTGCGTGGAATTGAAAGGGGATTCAGCCGCAGATATAGGAAGGGACGAGCGACTGGAATGGGAGGTGATTGAAAGAGTTGGAGTGGGATTTTGGCAAGATCAGCAAAGGCTTCGGCTATGGGAAGCTGCATCAGGTAGATGAAGAAGAGTGGAGGTTGAGGGAGATAGGTTTGAGGTTTTCATCTGTGAGGGAAATCGGAAGATAGGGACAGGATTTGCAAGCTCGATCGACCAGGTGGGTCATGGAATCAGGATGGGGGCTAGCTTGGAGGAGTTCGGCGGGAAGAGGGCAGGTGATTGGAGTGCTTGATTCGGCTACAGGCGGAAGCAGGAGGTCATGTGTGGATCTTGCGTGAGGTTCGAATGGGATGTCAGGTTGGGTTCGAACATATAAGATCATGTGGCTAGGAGGATGGAGTGTGGAAGAAGATGGGGTTGTAGTAAGATCTGGAGAGGCAGGAGTGGGAGGCTAGGCTGTAGTCGTTCGAATGTTTGGAAGCAGCGGGGTGTCAGGTTTATTGCTACAAAATCTAGTGGTTGGTTGTCATGGGCTTCAAAACGGAGGCTCTGGTTCGAGCGGGAGGAAGAAGAGGGTGATGGCACAGTGAGGTTTGGATCGTATGAGGTAGGACATTTCAAGGTTGGGATATGTCGAGTAATGGAAGGGGTTCGGCTAAGGGTTCGATTGCAGGGCTTGTGGTCGCAAGGTTGTGAAGGGCTGGGAAGACGTTTGGCCAAGATTCGTGTGTCGAAGCGGAACCAAAGACTTTCTTTGTTTCTCATTTTTTCGACATGAATCAGGCAACGATCGAGGTGAACCGCAGGATATCTTGAAAGAGACTTTAGCGGCCCTAGCAGTAGAGGGTTCAGCGGGATTTTGGGAAATCAGCGGAGACCTGGGGATTTGATCAGAGCTTCGATGAAGTATGAGGTATTTTTAACATTTTGATTGTTTTTTTTAGTAGAGGTCAACAAGCATTTAATCCAGTTCTACAAGATTCCCTTGTCTAGGTAACTCAAGGCTATCGACAAAGATCCTTTGGTCAAATTGGGTCAACTACCTCCTCTGATTAAGTAGATTAAGGACCATGATAAGTGATAACCCAGGATAATGGAACCATTGGATTGTGATCGAGTTCATTATCATTATCCCCATCATTCGCTTACTAGCTAGATCATAAAGTTCTCACGAAATGAGGGTGAAATCTTTGTGCAATATCTTATCTTCAATCTAATCTGCCTTATGAAAATTTGATTTGGAAAACACCAAAACTCTCTTAGCACAGGCCGGGGTGTAAAATTTTGGAGCTCGCAAAATACTATTGGGGATAAACTTTAGAAATAACTAAACATATAATTGAATCTGATTAATTATTGATGTGTTATTATATACATTTTGTTGGTTTTGCCTAAGGGCGAAACTGTGTCACCCTAAATTCTTTTTGTACATTAAAATATATAATTAAATAAATTGTTTACATTAAATAAATACTATTGCCCACCCTGACCTGAGCTCTTCCTCGATAAATGATAATTTAACATGGTATAAAAATTGTGCATTATTTTTATTATTTAAAATACTTTATGATGAGGCCAGCCGAAAGTATACATTCAACAGCTAAAAGTACTACATCCAAAAATGGGCATTATGCTTAGTTGTTTATAAACAAAAGTTACCTTTGCTTTTATAAGATATGAGACTAAATAAAAGTTCGTTATGTTTTTAGTTTCTATTTTTGAGATTTAAAATAAAGAAATGATAAATCATCTGTATAAAAAATTTAAATTTTGAGATGTTTTTCTTTAATTCTAAATCATTATATCTCAAATAATAATAATAACAATGAACAATATTTTAAAATAAAAATATCTTGTTATGTAATTTATTCTTTTTGTTTCATACAGGTGCAAGGTGTCGCCCGTTTACAATAAAAATTTTCAACTTCTTGAGGGGGCCTATTAAGCATCAAACAAGCAATTTGCTAAATTTATGATGATTGAATTTCTATATATTATTATTATAATTATACTTTTATTTGTATATTAATTTATGTCATAATAGTTTATTTTTAAAAGTATTTATGTTATAAAATATTCCTATTATAA
Organism: Dendrobium huoshanense; assembly: GCA_016618105.1. Lineage (NCBI taxonomy): Eukaryota > Viridiplantae > Streptophyta > Magnoliopsida > Asparagales > Orchidaceae > Dendrobium > Dendrobium huoshanense. Next base: position 1,720,636 of record CM028358.1, read on the forward strand.
ATTATATTTTATTTATAAGTTAATAATATATTTATATATATATTAAAATATGTAATATGCATATATTTATGTTTAAATTGAAGAAAAAAGAAATTATCATAAATCTTACACAGAAATATGAGATATTACTAACTTTTTAAGGAATTAAATTACAAAATTACTGATGAATTTAACTTTATTATGAATTAAAAATAATGCTATGGACCAATGCATTTTTTGTTATGCCTTTAGTATTAAACATTTCAAATGTTCTTTATGATTCATGGAATTGATATTGCTTCTTTAGTTGGTTTTGAGTATGCTGAAACCTTTTACTTTGTTTGTATATGATTTCATTTTACCTAAAGAAATTTTACTTATATTTTTGTTTCTCATGTCCACGGCGATTTGTCCTCTACCATGTGGTAACTAAAGATATAAGACTGAGATTTCTTAGGTGAGGAATTACTTACCTCTTCGTTTTTCTCACATCACCGCGTACGTGTGCGTTGGGGGATTGTTGAGTTTCCGCTTTATCCTACCGATAGACCTATGGTCGGGTAGAGACTTCGCTGTTTCGGGGCCTATGGCCGAGCGGAGGTGCTTTCTTTCCTTCCCTTCACCGACAAACTTATGGTTGGGTGATTGTCGGGCTTCCCTTTATTCTACCGACAGACCTATGGCCGGGTAGAGACTTTGCTGTCGGGCCAATGGTCGAGCAAGGGTGGATCTTTCCTTTTCATCCTATCGACAGACCCATGGCCGGATAGATGTTGAGCTTCCCGTTTTGTCCCATCAACGGACCTATGGTCGGGTGGACATCGGGCTTTTTGGTTGGTTACCCGACAGAGTCCCTGGGGGGTACACTTCACCACCTCTTCATTCCTCATGTTTTCTTTTATCTGTTAGGGGGTTGTTGAGCTTTCGCTTTATCCTACCGACAGACCTATGGTCGGGTAGGGATCTCGCTGTTTCGGGGCCTATGGCCGAGTGAGGTTGTTTTCTTTTCTCTGCACCGACAGACCCATGGTCGGATGATTGTTGAGTGTCCGTTTTATCCTACTGACAAACCTATGGTCGGGTAGGGACCTCGCTGTTTCGAGGCCTATGGCCGAGTGGGGGTGCTCTCTTTCTTCACCGACGGACCTATGGTCGGGTGACTGTTCTGTTTTCGCTTATTCTTACCGATAGACCTATGGTCGGGTAGGGACCTCACTGTTTCGGGGCCTATGGCCGAGCGAGGGTGCTCTCTTTCTTCACCGACAGACTTATGGTCGGGTGACCATTCCTTTTCCCTTCGTCTTACCGACAGACCTATGGTCGGGTAGGGACCTCGCTGTTTCGGGGCCTATGATCGAGCGAGGGTGTTTCCTTTTCTCTTCACCTACAAACCTATGGTTGGGTGATTGTTTAGGTTTCGCTTTATCTTACCGACAGACCTATGGTCGGGTAGGGACCTCGCTGTTTCGGGGCCTATGGCCGAGCTTTGTTGTGTAAGCTTATAACCCAAACGGGGGCTCTTAGGTTGTTGGGAAAATTTATTTGTGAGTTACTAATTTCGAGAGAGGGCGAACGCTTAAAATGGGCGTTCAGAAAACTATTTAATAAATTCATCTTTCTCTCATGCATGTTTGAATGCATTGTCTCTTTCTTTTCTCCAGTTTCCTCTACTTCAAACCGGCCGAGTGTGGATCTGAACCACGTGTGACTGATTGAACCAAATTGAGCCTATCTTTCCATTTGATTAGGAAAGCCTAGAAATTCCTTTGCACTAAACCTACTTTTGAGAAGATAATCTAATATCCGTAATCGAGAGTTTTCTTAGACCGAGGTCTAAGATGTATTTAACTACGGGGGCTTGCGCCGGTAGGAAATCGATTCCCACAATCAAATAAACCCTGTTCGAGCTGATGTATCGAATAGAGGAAATCTTGTGACTTTGATTAGGTTATACATATTATTACCCATCGAGGTGTGTAGGTGAAAGCCACTATCCTCCATGGTTAATCGTATGTATAATCTCATCTGCCCTCCCATTTGCATGCTTATGTCAAGTTTAAAGGTCTACGATCATTTTGTCCTTCGGGATAGTGTGATCGTACTCTTTGCATTCGAACCCCATGAGCAGAATCCTTTCGGAGACCCACATTGTTGTCATGATTATGCAACTAAATCCTCTAGTATTGATACAAAGGTCCTTATATTCTTGTGTTTACTTTCAAGTCAACTTTGCAATGCACCCACTCAACCTTGAAGTCAATCAGGTCAGTCCCGTTATGAAATAAAAAACTGAAATGTGCTTATGCAGAATTCTATGGACCAATACATTTTTAGGTGGCTAATGATTGTTCCATAGCCTCTTACGTTCTATGGTTTAATTATTTAATAGAGCTTAACACCTACAATTAATGAGTTGTGTAATGCAATGTATCTTTTTGGACTAAAATAAGATGTTTAATGTAACATCTAAAGATCTTTTGATTAATCGAACTAATTTCTATGCATAGTTCTCAACCATAGACTATGATTGAGAGAATTGTTATAGTAAATTAATCAGTAAATAGTATTAATAGAGATTTCAATATTGCACATGGTACCTGTTGGTGATGTGGAGAAGGGTATTCTTAAATTTGTGGGCTTTTGATTTTGTTGCTTCTGTATTCATGTCTATCATGCTATTTTGTATCTAAGCTGTTCTAATCCATACTAGTGTGATCTCATATTTTTCTGTATCACACATTATAGTCCTCTGCATATCAGCATGTTGTGCAAAAATGTAACTAGAATATACTCTTCTTTCAGGTGCCTTTCCTGACTTGGCACATATATTGTATATGTTGCAACATCAAAACTGAAGAGTGGGTGAGTATTTTCATGTACAAATATTTCCATGAGCAACTTCATACCTTTCTGTGTTTAACCCAGGCAGGAACCATTAAGCAGGTTAACTGGAGAAAATACCCTGAATTTCAACTTGTAACTCAGCCTCAACAAGGTTCTTTTACTAAAATATTTCCATGTGGTACATTTCTTGGAGATTACTTGCTCAATTTACCAATTGTACTTCCTTTCTATTGTCTTCTCAGCAAGTCCGTTCACAGTAACTAAGTTTGTGAATCCATATAACAAAGGTATTATTACCAACGTCAGAGAGTATTTGACACAAAGTTTACCTGCTAAGCACCTTGCAGTCTAATGATAAAGTGGCGCCTTTATCTGACAAATGCATTGGCCTATGATATGAGTATAAAAGCTATACGTGATTGACCCTCCACTTTGATTCACTCAACAAGTGCCAATGGACTTTGGAACTTGTTTGGTATATTCTTGGAGGTACAGTAGTTTCGTTCATGAATTCGTTGCACATCTAATATCTATAATCAAAGAATATTTTCTTCTTCTTTATTTCTTTGAATTGTTAATGCCTTCTGAATTATGATAGAATTTCATTGATTCTTGTTTTAGAAAATGCTGAAATTTTCTTTATAGAATTAAGGGGAATGGTACTGCTGAAAGCTAGATATTTCTTGTCGTTTGTTTCTTAGCATTGTCAATTTCTTCCAAATTTTCTTCTGTAACAATGGAATTATACTCTTCTTTGAAATCGCTTAGAAACATTTCAAGCAGTTATATGATCTTACTTTTTTAATTTACTGATTTTGATCATACTAGTTTTGTTCCATTGGGGGTTTAAGTCATAAGCTTGACAATATTTTGGAGCCTAATTATTGAGTAGGACTTGAAGAGGAAATCCACTGCATCTTTTTTTCACTAAAATTAGTTTTATTTTGCAGTACGGTCTATTTGATCAAGGGCGAGTTCTTCTACCTTGAAGCTTGCTGCTCTATTTTCAACCAGCTGTCCCATTTCATGCCAATTCTCACGCAGTATGAAGATTTTGGTAGTGCATGACTTAAAATGCTAAGATTATAAACAAAGAATTAGAGCATTGTTGAGTAGAGAGCAGTCTGAGTCATTCTTTCATTGAAAGAAGCTGTATTTGGGAACCGATGAAGGATCATTTTTAAAAGGCTTGTAAAGGAAGAGCTCACGGTTACACTTCCAAATGTTTTGTGTTCGAAAAAATGAGGTAGCTATGATGCATAGATACATACACGGCAACATGTATACGACACGACACGGACACTAGACACGTCAATTATTGAAAATATAGGACAAGGGCACGAGTTGGACACAATATTATAATTTTTATATTTAAAAAAAAATATATAAAAATTAAATAATTATAATATTAAAAATAATTTAGAAATAATAAGTCATTTAACTAGAATCTGTGCTTAAAATGATTAATATTAGGATGTTGAGAGTCAAACGTCGATGTCGTGTATCAGATATCGAGAGAGAAAACGACAATGCTATTGAGAGTCAAGCATCGATGTTATGCAATAAGTATCTAGCATCAATGTCAAGAGTGCGTCAGTCGTCGATGTTGAGAGAAAATAAGAAATTTAGTTTTTATATTTTAAATACAAGATATTATATTTAAATTTTTTTCATAAAATGTTTAAGACATGCATGTCAAATTTGTATTAAAAAAATTTTCAATTAGACATGTTTTCGGCATGTACAACACATGTCAGAGGTGTGTTAAACGCGTGTTGTGTCGAACACTGCACGCCTCTTTGAGGAGAAATGTTAGTGCATCATGGTGAGGTAGGAAAAAATATTGAGAAATTCATCTTTTGCTCTGTTAGCTTTCAAATTAGAGCCAATCAACTTGACAGTCAAGCGTGGCTTTTATTGAGATATTATAGAGCTCCTCAATGCTTGACAGCTAGTCTTAGAATCCTAACCTAGTTGCTGCCATGGTAGCACATGCTCGCTTTTATAAGCTTTGAACAATCGATTAACATTATATAATACTTAATATAACATACAATAACAACAACAACAACATATAACAACAATATTAAGCTTTTATCCCACTATGTGGGGTCGGCTATATGAATCATTTTTCTCCATTGTGTCTTGTTAAAAGTCAAATTCTCATTTAAATCTCATAAAGAATGATCATTTCTAATATTTTCTAACCAAGCCTTTTTAGGTCCACCTCTACCTTTTTTAACATAGGACAAATCTAATACATCTACTCTCCTAACAAGGTCATCAAAAGGCCGACGTTTTACAAGACCAAACCATCTAAGATGACTCTCTATAATCTTATCTGTCATTGGAACTACTCCAACCTTTTCCCAAATATGCTCGTTTCGTATCCTGTCTCTAAGAGTAAGTCCACTCATCTACCTGAGCATCCTCATCTTAGCAACACTTAATATTATGCTTCTCTTTTAACGGACAACATTTTGTGCCATAAAGCGTGCAAAAGAATTTGAGAATCAACGCTTTGCACTAAAAATAAGTTAAATTAAGTATGTGTTCAAGATTTAAAGTTTTATGGTCTCAAATTTTAATGTAGAGGATGAGTCGACAAGTTAAGTGAAATAGATGGAAGGCTGCAATTATTTATTGTGGGAGAAGTTAGCATGGATGACAATGAAGATGGAATAAATAGTATTGAAGATTAGATAATCCCTAGCTTACAAATGTTACAAATTTTAGATTATATATGCAAGTTGGTTAAACATGTCTACTTTTTATCAGACAATCTATTTCTCAAGATGTTGGAAATTGAATGCAATTAAACTTGATATATTTATATTTTACCATAGATTAATGTGTTATCATTTATACTCTTTAATTCTTTTTTTTTTTTTATTATCGAAATAGGCTTATTAAGTGAAATAAAATTATTTATTATCTCTATCTAGCATCTCACTTAGCTCTGGTGAGCACTTGGCTCTCACTTTTTGGGAAGTCCATAACCTTGAGGGTACCTAATTCTGTTGAAACATTAGTTCTCATTGGCTAATGGTCATGGTTTGAGGAGATGGATAGTAGTAAGGAGGCAAGATCATTCTATTAGATGTCCATATTTGCTAATGATGAGTTGCAATTGGTTCATTTTGATGTTTCCAATGCCTAAAATAAACTTTTATTTTAGCAAAAGGTACTTGATAGCTGTATTTTTTAGTGAATTGTATAATGGAAAAATATTATCTTGAGATGCCAAGTTATTCCTTTTTAAATAACATGACCCATCAGGCTTTGTATGACTTATTGGTAATGTTTAAAGAAAAGCAAAGCACAGAATACTTACTGTACATTAGCGTATGATTTGCACTAACTTTTTCTACTTTTTGCTTTCTTATCCTTGTCATGTTCATGCGGCAGCCTTTAGTGTAATAATTCTTAGAGAGTTTGATATGCCACAAAATAAAAGAAAATACTGATAAATACTGTTGGATTAGCCAATTTATAAGAGTGCACTATTATCCATTCATTTTATATTATTTATGTGCATTATTTTTGGAAGTAATATGTTGATCTTATGGGGCTTAGCCGTTGTGAAGTCTTAAGGAAGGTAGCTACTCGCAAAGATTGTCATTTTCATGATTAGAGCCTGTGAACTCCAATGGGAGCAGGTTACTATGGATCACATCAGAACATACTCATGTTAATTGTGCTTTGCATTTAAAGATTGTCATTTTCATGATTAAGCTATGGGTGTCTTTCTGAGAGATTGAAGCTTTTATCATCATAGCTTATGTTGTTTTGTTTAATCTTCCATAATCTGGATGTTTGACAAACATGACTTGCATGCTTTCAGGTAAATTGACTTCAAACTTGGTTGGAAAAATGGAGCTTCTCGGCACATAGTTCACCTACTTGTATCAGAAATGGAGGTCCCATTGGCTTTTATTTTGTCATTATTTGTTTTGTTTTTACTTTAATGTCATATCTATTCCTTTTTTGTCCATATGGAAATTACACAGCTGCAATTCATGTATATGCTGCACTTTTTGTTATCTTGCAGGTTAAGATATTTAGCAAATGATATGTTTATGCAGCAATTGTTCATGTACTGTGATGGCTCTTATCTTCTTAAATTAAAAAAAAAAAGTATAATTATATATAATATGATAACTTTAGTCTTAAATTTTTCTATAATATTTTATATCATTGAAATTTTGTCATTATTCTCAAATTTAAATGATTTGAATTTAATGAAAATTCAATTCATCTTGACACTTGTACAGTTCAGCAATTTATTGTCCACATGATAAGCAGTGCAATGAATCCTATAATAGTTTACACCGCGTTTGTAGGAGAAATTATTCTGTGCAGACACCGGACAGTCTGGAGGCCAATCAGAACGTGTCACGTCACTCGGTATCCAACACCAGTACCTAGCAAAAAAGTGACTTGGCGCTTTCTGATTGGCCCCCGGACACAGAATACTTTATCCATTTGTAGACGCCAGACAGGCACAAGGCAAAGGCAACTTTTTCTGACGTTTCTTAGCAGTCTCATTTACTTGCAGCTGGGCCATTACAAAAAAGCCTCTTCCTTAATTATTGACAGAAACCAGCGCCAACTCTTTTTCCTTGTCTTCTCACCTATCTCTCACTCAATTGAATGCCTTCGCCTGTAAGCTTCTTTGAAGACCAACAAAAGCTAATGGTGTCAGCATCAATATCCACTATAACTCACACATGGCATTGGTTCATGCTGCATGGTGGTCCACTCTACAACTCATCCCATCTCATCTAATTCGATGTCTCAACAATCATTGATTGTTAAAGGACGTGATAGAACTGGATTTAATCCTATATCATAGATGTGAAAAATATATTGATGTGAATATGCAAGGGTTTCTTATTGTTTGATTCAGCAGCCTTTTAGTACAAAAATTTATTGAAAGCTAAAAAAAATAGCTGTTTAAAGGTGTCCCAAACGAATCTTAAGTTTAAGCTTTGAATAAGAGTTAGCAATTTAGTATTTCTATCTTGATATATTAAATTTTTTATATTTTATGTATGATGAAATATATATAACATTTTATTTTAATCATTGAACAACAAGAGTTTGATTTTGTTTATAGCTTTTCTACTGCTTCTTAAAGTAATTTTTTAGTATAAAATTAAAATTTTTATGCTAAAAAGTTGTTTTAAGAAGCAGTAAGAAAGTCGTATCAAACTAAGCCTTCATAGCAAGGGAAACTTGGGATGATGAGTGAAAACTTAGCAACACTTAATACATTGTAGTCCTCCACTTTGGATTGTGAAAGGATTTGAAGATGAGTAGGGACTGGGGAGTATCTATTTATCAAGTACATTGTAGGATAAGGAAGCTGGTGTGGAAGCTATTATAATGACTGCTACCTTCTTTTATCCTTTTTTGACCCGAAAGTGTTCAGGTGGTCTCTAAAGAATTGATATCATACGGTTATTTGACTGATAAAAAGAATTTCTTTCTTTTTGTGTGTTTCTGTAGAGCGCACTAAGTTATGTTTGATTTTTTTTTTTTTTTGGGTGCATACTATTACGTTAATTTATGTAAAAGAAAAATTAATGTTGTATATTTTATTTTACCAATATTATGTAGAAATAAAAGATGAAATAAAATAAATAATTTTATTAATATCAATTAAAATATTGCAATATAAAATTTAACATTTAGTTGGATTTTGAAAATTTTGAGGTGGAAAGTTGATTTCTATAATCATAATATTGAAGTTGTTTTTTCTATAGTATTTCAATCAATTTTAAAAAATGTTGTAGCCGTTTCAAATAGATTTTAAATCTCTCTCTCTATCTTCATTATAATAGTTGAATATTTAAATCTCTAGACAGAACTTGAGCTTAAGCTAGATTAAGAAATGAAAAATAGATTTTTTTTTCCGGTACTTAGAAATATTAGAAAAGCTTCATATAAGGGCAAATTATTAGGTTCGGTCACCGGACGTGTTCGGAGCCCAATAAAAATACGCCACATCACTTCCTACTTGATATTGAGCAGTACCGAGCTCAGTACCCTTCTCAGTATTGCTCGGTACTTAGTACCGAGATCTGCTCGGTACTGTGAATACCGAACGTAAGTTGTGTTTGGTGTCCGAACCCAATATTCTCTCCATTACAAGGCAGAAGAAATAATGAAAATTACAAAGCTAGAAATAATAATGAATTTAGTTCCATAGATTATACCCTCTCAAATTTCTTATAAATTAGTTCATTAGATTATAAACATCAATTTACTATGCAATCATTAACTGTTAAAATACAACTCTTACATAAGATAGCAGAATCATAAAATCATCATCCTCGAGATCAACATCTCCTATAAGCACTTTTTAAATCCAAACACTTCCCTATATTAAATCCTCTTATTAATTTTTGAATCTTCCACAGTTCTATCATTTTCATCATCACTACAGGTGCCTAAAATATTTGATATAATTAATTAATGATTACTTTCAAATATTTGATAGGCAATATTTTCTATATTATAAGATTTCGTATAAGAGATTAAGCTTAATGCTTAACAGTAAAGCTTTTACAGGTTTCAAATGAGTGCGTTTCTGACGCAAAGAGAAAATGACAGAGTCCAAAAATAAAAGAAAGAAAGAAAGAAAGAGCAAAAGTTTCAAAGATTCCAACATCTAATCGAAAAGAAATCTATCGTTCTTGAATTAATTCCTTCTTATCGAAAAATCTTACAGGTCTTCGCATATTATAGCGAAGTCATTTGATTCCATTTTCCTGTCCATTTCAACATATATAGAGAAGGATTTACATGCATTTTATAAAATTTATTTTTACGTATGTATTATTTTAATTTTTATATTTATTTATTTAGATGCGATTTAAGCACTAAATTTTAATATAAATAATTATAAAAAATTTCATATATTAGATATGTAATCTCTCTCTCTCTCTCTCTCTCTCTCTCTCTCTCTCTCTCTCTCTCTCTCTCTCTCTCTCTCTCTCTCTGATATTATATTCTTATTCATTTAATAAACTACCTACTTAAATTCAGATTGAGTAATTTTTATTGTAAAAATATATGATAAAATAAGGATTTTCATGGATTTTTAAATTTGGCTCGAATTATAATATATTTGTGAAATATCATTTTTTAGAATAATATATATATATATATATTGTTAGTATTTGTTATTATAAAATAGGCACTGTAATAGGAGAAGACTTAAAGGAAGTTCCGGTGTTGATACGGTGTCCCGAAGCTCTTGGTCGTCGATCTGATTTGGCCAAGTGGATGGAAGACTTGAAATCAGATTTTAGGATCAAACAACGTCCCGAAGCCCTTGGTCGTCGATTATCTTTCTTGTTGGACCAACTAGAAAAGGCAAGTGCCTTGCCCAGGGAGGGGCGCCGGAAGGCTGTAATAATATTTTCAAGGAGAACAAAAGTGTGTGTTTTAAATTAAAATTAATAGGTCGCACAAATTGAGGACTGGAAGATTGATTCTGTGGTTGATTCCCTCCCCCGAAGCCCTCGATCGTTGAATCCTATCCGAGTGGGCTGGTTTGAAAGGGCATGTGCCCTCCCTACCTCTCCTCGCAGGGAGGGGACTTCTAAAAGGCTACGTACTGAAATTTTGAATAAACAAAAAGAACCATTAAAATCAACTTAAAAATGAATGAAAATCAATGAATAAAAATCAAATTTTAAGAAAAGAGGAAAATTTAACCCATTAAATAGTGAATGTATAATATCGCACCAAATCATCATATTTTCATTTACTTAGGTTAGATTTAAAAATCCTAAAAATAGCCTGTTTGATGGTGACTATTTTTTTAGTAGCAAAGTTGAAGACAACTTCAACAAAAAGAATAAGAAGATGCAAAACAAAATATCACGGAATTGATACTTATCAAAATAGAGGGGCTGAATTGGCTATATGATAACACTAGGCCTTCAAGTTATACTTGCAACTCTATATCAAAGATTTTACATCCATAAGAATAATCAATAAGTAGTTTCATTCTTCATAAGATATTTAACATCACTTAATGTTAGAAAAAGAGTAATTGTTGACCCTGAAATTACTTAAGCTATTCTTCTTTTAGAAGTTGGTTTCATCATTACTATAATCATCTTCTTAAAATACACTACAGGAAATTCATCAATTACCGGCGGTCTGAACCGACAGTTCTGTTACCACCGGTAATAACGGCGGCTTAACCGGCGGTTTGACCGCTGGTGTTTACCGGCGGTAATTTAATTCAAAGCTAGCAACCGGAAGTTTACTAAACCCATTGGTAAATACTGGCGGTTTGCCAACGGTGTCCGGCGGTACTCCGACGATACGCCGGCGGTCTCACCATTAGCAATTCCTTTGGTTGTGACCGTCGGATAACCGCCGGTAAATCAGTGACAGTTTACGCTATTATAACGACGATAATAATACCAACGATTGAACAGCCGGTACGTCGCCGGTAAGAAAACTGGCGGTCACCGGCACTCTGACCACCGGAAACTAACCGTCGGTGAAAAAAACTGACAGGAAAAACACCGCCTAAAAAGGTTTCCTATGCGGTTTTTACCGGTGGCTTTTGAACCGCTGAAAAGTCGTCGGTGTTTTACAGAACCGCCAGAAATCTAATGCTAACTGCCCGAACAAATCGCCGGTAATGAGTGTTTTTCATGTAGTGATAACTCTGTGTTGATCAATTGTCAAATTCACCTATTGATAGTAAGCATCAAAGGAGCCCAAGCTATGTTAAGGAAAAGGTTGGTTTGGTCCAAATCTTGTTAGGTGAAGACAGCAATTAATGTTTTAATGAGATGGAGAAGAGGAACTTGCAATGAAAGCTCATTTGGAGACAATCTTGATATGTAAAGCGAAGAGATTTTCATAGACTTAGTTCATGAAGGAAGGCAACAATGAGGCTACTAGTGTGAGAAGTCTTAATCATATATGTGCTCTTATTTGTACTAGATGTACTTCTATGAGCCAAATTAAGGACTAATTCTTCAAATTACACATTCGCATTTAACCATATGATAGTTGTGTATGGAGATTTTAGAAGAATAAGTGAAATGGAAAAGTAGTATGTTTAGTTTTAGCATATGGGCATTGACCATGTTCTGACTGCATTCAATATTCATAGCATTTTCTCTCATACGATACAATTGTCACTAATAAGCATCTTGACATGAATTTTATGTAAGAGAAATAATAATTATACAAGACTAATGAGAAAATGTGAAAATACATTGAGTGAGTGCAATAATAATATAAAACATTATATAAGTGTATTTTAAATGCAAAATACACTAAAACACACCGTGCATATGCTTTGACAAACGTGTTAAAGTTACAAGCACAAATATCCTAGAATGCTGCGTAGGTTCAAATGCTCACTAATATAATAGTTTGTTTGCAAACTAAACATAACATGCATGTGATATGATAAATACAATAAATTTGAAAACACAATTGTCGGATAATGTTGCGCGGGTTAAATATTCAAGTTTCATCATTCTCCTCAAAATGACTGGAATTGATATGACTTAAATCATAAAACACTTTCCAAATTCATATAAAAATACAAGTGACTTTAATACCACCCCGATAATAACTGTGTTGGTAGGAAATTTTAACCGGAGGTTCAAATCTTAAACCTAAGAAGTATATGAATTCTTAAGATAAAATTTATCACATAAATAATTTAAAACTAAAACTAATCTATTTCCTGCAATCATTTGTGAGGGTGGTAAATTTTAAATTAAATTTAGCTCACAAAGAGCGAATGACGTGTTAAGTGTATCACTAAGATTTATCATCAAATAGTTTTTTGTCAGTAGGGACGTGGTACATGCCCTTTTATCGGGTGATTTTGCCGCAAAAAAGCTCAATTATATTATGATCACGGTCAAAGCCCATATGTTCTCTAATGTTTCATATATGTAATTCAATTACAATAACAACTTGAGTTAAAAAGAGTGTCAATAAAAATTAAGCACTTTCAAAGAACATATAAAAAACTGAACTAATAAATAACTACTTTTTTTTTTATAAAACCCACCCACTGGCCTACGCGTTAATATTAAAAAAAAGTACAAGATCGTTAACCAGTTCCCTACTACTCAAAAGAGTTACAAAAAAACCTCTGAGTCAGTGGTCCCTACTAAGCAAAATTATAATGAAAAAATATAAACCTAGACTAGGGTAGCTAAAGCCCTCACAAAAAATTAAGAAGCAATGTATAGCCATTAAGCTAAAAAATGCCTCCATATAGTAGAATCAACATCCCAATTAAAGAATCAGCATTCATATGGATAAAGGAGATGCACCCGAGAATGAAAATGCCCCCAACTATAGGACCTGAAATTATAACAGCCAGAAGACAGAGCACAATAGATTGGGAACTTGACAAAATGATATACAAAAAGAGATGCTGCAAGAGATAGAAACCAAAAAGCAAACCATACAGCATAAGCATCCGAATAATGTTAATTGTTAGTATAGAGAACATAGGAGATACTAATTAATTTATACCAGCAATGCCATAATTAGAACAAATCTCAAAAACCCATGTTGAACAGAGGAAATTAGTAGTAAGAGGCATAATCTATGAGCCAGGATAAACTCCCCACATCAAAATCCCCACCACTAAAAGAAAAAAATTAAGCAAGTAAAAAAATAGAGGGCCATAAAACCAGAAAACACCACAGCAAACGCAAGGAGAAGAACTCACATTAATGGGTCCTTAAATAAAGTAACCCAGAACGATCCAAAACTACCAAACCTTTAATAGCTTTGGGAATTAGATCATCTTGAAATTCGGTAAACTAGATAGTATTGCAACCTATTTTAGCAAGAGCATTAGCACACATATTACCATCCCTCAAGATGTGAGAAATCTTATAATTGATACAAGAAAGGCAATGTATAATGTTTATGATCAAATAGAAATTTTCAATATTAAATAAATGGGAGTTGTTGATATAATGAATAATAAACATAACATCAATCTCAATTCAAATATTGTTATCACCTAACTTAATACACATATTGATACCATAATTAAAAGCATGCAGCTTAGTTATTGATACGGCATCACAAAATTAGCTTGATCGGGCACGAATCTCGAGGCGAAAGCTAGTTGGAAACTTCAAAAATTAATTCCGAGAGCACCCCAACTCCGATTTCAGCAAGCTTATAGTCGAACTGAGCGTCTCGGAAATACGAACTCAACGACACCAAGATCAACCCAATCCGAGCCCAAATGGGTCCAAATCATGGATCCAAAGTGCTGTTGGAATGTTCAAACCGCAATTTGAGTTACCAAACAGACTCCGATTTTGACGAGCTTATACTCGAATCGAAGGGCTCGACGATACAAATCCAACGAGCCCAAGATCACAAAATTCCGACATCACTAAGGCCTTCAAATGTCTAATGAACGGTGCATGATCGTAGGATTCAATATCGGCCGTCCATTAGACCACTCCCTATTCGCCCCTGATCTCACGCCTATTTACGGGTCATGCCACTCCAGAAAATCTATAAATAGAGCCTTCATTTCTCATAAGAAAAAACCCCAAGCAAGAGAGAGAAGAAGAGAAGAGAAGGAAGGAGCTCCTCCTCGACAGCCGCCTGACCACCACAGGAACCTCGCCGGACCACCGCCGGACCACCGCAGGAACCTCGCCGGACCACCGCCGGATCATCGCAGGAACCTCGCCGGACCACCGCAGAACCTCGCCGGACAACCACCTTAAGGCCCGACGTTCAGCCCCTATGTCCTGCTGAAGACCCGACGTCCTGCTTAAGACCCGACGTTCAGTCCCTACGTCCTACTGAAGACCCGACGTCCTGCTTAAGGCCCGACGTTCAGTCCGTACATCCTGTTGAAGACCCGACGTCCTGCTTAAGGCCCGACGTTCAGTCCCTACGTCCTGCTGAAGACCCGACGTCCTGCTTAAAGCCCAACATTCAGACCCCGGTCTCTTCCCGACTACGGTCTCCGGCCGACTATGATCTCCGGCCGACTATGGTCTCCGGCCGACTACAGTCTCCGGCCGACTAAGGTCTCCTGCCGACTACGGTCTCCGGCCGACTACGGTCTCCTGCCGACTACGGTCTCCGGCCGACTACGGTCTCCTGCCGACTACGGTCTCCTGCCGACTACGGTCTCCGGTCGACTACGGTCTCCGGCCGACTAAGGTCTCCTGCCGACTACGGTCTCCGGCCGACTACGGTCTCCGGCCGACTACGGTCTCCTGCCGACTACGGTCTCCGGCCGACTACGGTCTCCTGCCGACTACGGTCTCCTGCCGACTACGGTCCTTCAGGCCAAACAAACCTGTATATGTAACTCTTACCATGTAATGCAATCTATATGATGTACATTTGCTACATCAATCCAAGGCCTTCTCCTAAGGAAGGGCCTCATTTGTAATCGACTACAAATACTAGTGGATTCATTCAAACTGGGCCAGGCCCCGTGGTTTTTCCCCCTTTTTCAGGGGTTTTCCACGTAAAAACTCTGATGTCACTTATGAATGCTACATCCTCTCACTTATCTGATTGTGTGCTGGATCTTCGTACAACGCTAAGACGTTAAACTATATATTTCTCTACCGCCGCGAATATTCCAGGACGCAACAGTTTGGCGCCGTCTGTGGGAACCTGGTTCCCAACTGGGGGGGCAATTTTGGCTCCAACCTCAAAAGGTTATTCGACTGCTATTGATGCGTTAATTTCATGGAATCAGATCCAGACTGGGGGGCAACCTTAACTTCAATTTTAGTCAAGAAGATCCCTCCAAGACTTCTAAAGCAAATACAATATTTAAGGAAACTCTCGGCAAATACATGGAAGCTTCCGATAAAATTCAAACCATGTACAGTCCCTTACTGGACTTCTACTCCTTGGGCAAGGTCTTGATCTCAACCTCAAAAAGGCAGTAACGGTCTAAAGATAGACCTTTTTCACTTTTGATTCGGGATATACGCGGCGTTCGCCCCCTCCCAATCAAAGCAAAATCAATCCCAGGGGGATTCGATTCGACCTCTTCCACACAGGTTAACGTCGTCGAGCAAAGGTTCCGACATACAACCTCGGAAAGGTCTCACATCCTTGGTGGATTCTCTCGACCTCTTCCATACAGGTTAACGTCGTCGAGCAAAGGCTCCGACATACAACCTCGAAAAGGTCCTACATCCTTGGTGGATTCTCCCGACCTCTTCCACACAGGTTAACGTCGTCGAGCAGGGCTCCGGCATACAACCTCGGATAGGTCTTACATCCTTGGTGGATTCTCTCGACCTCTTCCACACAGGTTAACATCGTCGAGCAAAGGCTCTGACATACAACCTTGGAAAGGTCTCACATCCTTAGTGGATTCTCCCAGCCTCTTCCACACAGGTTAACGTCGTCGAGCAAAGGCTCCGACATACAACCTCGGAAAGGTCCTACATCCTTGGTGGATTCTCCCGACCTCATCCACACAGGTTAACGTCGTCGAGCAGGGCTCCGGCGTACAACCTCGGAAAGGTCTCACATCCTTAGTGGATTCTCCCGGCCTCTTCCACACAGGTTAACGTCGTCGAGCAAAGGCTCCGACATACAACCTCGGAAAGGTCTCACATCCTTAGTGGATTCTCCCGGCCTCTTCCACACAGGTTAACGTCGTCGAGCAGGGCTCCGGCATACAACCTCGGAAAGGTCTCACATCCTTAGTGGATTCTCCCGGCCTCTTCCACACAGGTTAACGTCGTCGAGCAGGGCTCCGGCATACAACCTCGGAAAGGTCTCACATCCTTAGTGGATTCTCCCGGCCTCTTCCACACAGGTTAACGTCGTCGAGCAGGGCTCCGACTTATAACATCGGAAAAGTCTCACGTCATTGGTTAACGTCGCTAGAATGTTGTCAATAGACTTCTATCTGACTTCTCCATAATGTTAAAATTCTTCCTGATTTTGAATTTCCTCCTGCGCTAAACTTTTGCCTTGCAGGACTTTCGACGGACTATTACACGACGCCGAAATTCTTCCTTTCATCGGACTAATACCCGTCATCGAACTTCTGCTCGTCGACGAACTTTCGTCGGTCTTCTACCCGACAATACTTCTACTCAACGTCGGACTTCTGCTTGTTAGCGGACTTCTACCGTCGTCGGACTTCTGCTCGTCAACGGACCTTCGTCGGTCTTCTACTTGACGCTGCACCTCTACCCGACTACGGACTTCTACTCGACCTCAGACTTCTGCTCGTTAGCAGACTTCTACTCAACGTCGAACTTCTGCTCGTCAGCGGACTTCTACTCAACGTCGGACTTCTGCTTGTTAGCGGACTTCTACCGTCGTCGGACTTCTGCTCGTCAACGGACCTTCGTCGGACTTCTACTTGACGCTGCACCTCTACCCGACTATGGACTTCTACTCGATCTCAGACTTCTGCTCGTTAGCAGACTTTTACTCAACGTCGAACTTCTGCTTGTCAGCGGACTTCTACTCAACGTCGGACTTCTGCTTTTTAGCGGACTTCTACCGTCGTCGGACTTCTGCCCGTCGACAAACTTTCATCGGACTTCTGCCCGAGATCGTACTTCTACACGACGTCGGACTTCACCTTGTCGTCAAACTTCAACTCGTCAGCAGACTTCTACTCGTCGTCGGACTTCTGCCCGTCGATGAACTTTCATCGGACTTCTGCCCGAGGTCGTACTTCTACACGACGTCGGACTTCTCCTTGTTGTCGAACTTCTGCTCGTCAGCAGACTTCTACTCGTCATCGGACTTCTGCCCGTCGACAAACTTTCATCGGTCTTCTGCCCGAGGCCGAACTTCTACATTACGTCGGACTTCTCCCTGTCGTCGGACTTCTACTCGTCAGCGGACTTCTACTCGTCATCGGACTTCTGCCGCGTCGAATCTTTGTCAGTCTTCTACCCGACGCTGTATGACTACCCGATGTTGAATTCATGCCTGTCATCATACTTCTCCCCGATGTTGGAAGTTTGTCCGTCATTCCAACCTCTCTCTTTACAACGGTCTATCCGACCTCCATTGCCAACCACCAAACATCGGAACTCCACAAGATCTCTCGAAGAAAAGAGGGATAGGGAAAATCTCCGGACTTCCTTGCCAAGAGAGGGGCCTCGAAAAATCGAGGGAATGCCTCAATGGTAAGGACAGAGGGAGAAGAGAAGGAGGGGAAATCTCCGAACTTCCTTGCCAAGAGAGGGCCTCGAAAAATCGAGGGAAAGCCTCAATAGAAAGGACAGAGGGAGAAGAAAAAAAAGGGAAATCTCGGACTTCCTTGCCAAGAGAGGGGCCTCGAAAATCGAGGGAAGGCCTCAATGGAAAGGACAGAGGGAGCAGAGAAGGAGGGGAAATCTCCGGACTTCCTTGCCAAGAGAGGGGCCTCGAAAAATCGAGGGAATGCCTCAATGGTAAGGACAGAGGGAGAAGAGAAGGAGGGGAAATCTCCGGACTTCCTTGCCAAGAGAGGGGCCTCGAAAAATCGAGGGAAGGCCCAATAGAAAGGACAGAGGGAAGAGAGAGAAAGGGAGAAGAAGAGGAGAAAAGAGGAGAAGAAAATGAGAAGGATAATTTTTCTAAAGGCCTCAGGGGCCATATTTATAGGTTTTTGGAGAGAAGAGGGGAAGTTTCAAGATTTTTCAAGCATTTTCGAATTTCCCATATTTTTCTGTGAATTTTTAGAATTTTTTCGGAATTTTTTGGAATTTTCTAGAAATTTTTTCGGATTTTTTAAATCCATGTGGGCCCCACTTGAAAAAAAAAAAAAAATTGAATTACTGTAACCGCGCGGCTAACCGCGCCAGACCGCGCGGGTCGCGCCGTTCGCGCGCGGCGCGCGGGCCGCCGCCGCCTGCGGCCGGTTCGGCCGCCAACGCATGCCGGGCCCGATTTTCGGCCCGGACAGTCCGATTCGGACATTTTGGGGTCCCCGGATACGTTTTTTTCGACGTTCCGGACTCGATTTCGACACTTTTGAAGCTCAACGGGGCCTCTAGGATCAAGTTCGAGCAAGCCATTAATTTTTGGAACGCCAATTTTTGCGATTCGGTCAGTGTTAAAATTTCGGAACAAGTATTTCGGACTCATGGAGCTTCGACGTCCGAAAATAGGGGGGCAACTGATACGGCATCACAAAATTAGCTTGATCGGGCACGAATCTCGAGGCGAAAGCTAGTTGGAAACTTCAAAAATTAATTCCGAGAGCACCCCAACTCTCCGATTTCAGCAAGCTTATAGTCGAACTGAGCGTCTCGGAAATACGAACTCAAGACACAAGATCAACACCAATCCGAGCCCAAATGGGTCCAAATCATGGATCCAAAGTGCTGTTGGAATGTTCAAACGCAATTTGAGTACCAAACAGACTCCGATTTTGACGAGCTTATACTCGAATCGAAGGGCTCGACGAGACAAATCCAACGAGCCAAGATCACAAAATTCTGACATCACTAAGGCCTTCAAATGTCTAATGAACGGTGCATGATCGTAGATTCAATATCGGCCGTCCATTAGACACTCCCTATTCGCCCCTGATCTCACGCCTATTTACGGGTCATGCCACTCCAGAAAATCTATAAATAGAGCCTTCATTTCTCATAAGAAAAAAACCCAAGCAAGAGAGAGAAGAAGAGAAGAGAAGGAAGGAGCTCCTCCTCGACAGCCGCCTGACCACCACAGGAACCTCGCCGGACCACCGCCGGACCACCGCAGGAACCTCGCCGGACCACCGCCGGATCATCGCAGGAACCTCGCCGGACCACCGCAGAACCTCGCCGGACAACCACCTTAAGGCCCGACGTTCAGCCCCTATGTCCTGCTGAAGACCCGACGTCCTGCTTAAGACCCGACGTTCAGTCCCTACGTCCTACTGAAGACCGACGTCCTGCTTAAGGCCCGACGTTCAGTCCGTACATCCTGTTGAAGACCCGACGTCCTGCTTAAGGCCCGACGTTCAGTTCCCTACGTCCTGCTGAAGACCCGACGTTCCTGCGTAAAGCCCAACATTCAGACCCCGGTCTCTTCCCGACTA